>VDFB02378404.1:0-43400 GCA_007258455.2 Sequoia sempervirens | reverse complement strand
ATCTTGCATCACCCAAAAATAGTTAAATTTCAAGTTTCTCGCTTTTTAGATATTTTTACATTTTTGAATACCCTTTTCGTCATAATGAAATTCCCAATTTATGGTTTTTATTTTCGGTTCTTGGGTTGAAAGATATTGCAGTTTTAGTTTCTCAGATTTGCACCTGAAAATCTTCGAGTTAGATTTGAGGCACTTAGAGCTCCTGGATTGGCCCTAAAACTTGCCAAAATTGGCATAGCAATTTTGAGCTGTTGACTTTGAGACCTTTCCAACGGTTCAAACGTTCGCGAATCGGAGTCCTGGATCAAAAGTTATGGCCCCGGGAAGTTGGCGCACTTTCTAGAAGATACAATTGCAAATGCTCTTTTGAAATTTGAACTTCATGTTGTAAATTTTTGGCGCCAAACTGCCTAAACTCAAATTTGAATGTTGTTTTGGCTCCAAACTAATGAGGAGCTCTATTTATGGGTGGGTTTCTAATTTTTGGGTAACTTTTTGGGGACAAGCTTGCATATTGCGAAAGGGTGATTTTGTAGCTTTCTGTAACTTGCATGTGTTGTAGAACTTGGGGATTTGAGATCCTCTGCATGTAAGAAGCTCCATTTTCTGAATAATAAAATTATTCTCTTGTTCGTGGGTTATTTTCTAAGTCTCGGGTTGCGCCTTCATCAATAATCGATACCTTGATGCTTAAGATTTGTAGACATGTAAAAATGGCTTAATGCATATCACACATCCTAAATGGCATTTTTCCATTATCGGCATCACTTTCATTATCACTATTGTATATCGCTTCATTAACATCATTTGCATCATTAACCCTATTTTCCTCTATTAATTAAATAATCTTGAATTGTTTAATTAATTTAATATGTCATCACCTCATTTAACCTTATTCCTCTTGATTAATTAAATAAACGCAAATTATTTAATTATTTCACTAAAATTACTTATTCATTTAAATTAATTAAATACTTATCATTAATTATTTAATTAACCTACTTTCCCTTCTTTCAAATTTGAATAATTAAATCAATTATTCAATTTCTCAAAAATCACTCAACATGGTCAAATAATTAAATATACCTTTATTTATTAAAGTCAAATACAACTTGCACGTTCCACTAAAACATTAATTAATTATTAAATTAATTAATACATCCTCACATATCTATATTGAATAAATCATGACCACTGATTTCTCAATCTATTTCCCATTCCCACTAATTATGCTAATCCTACTAAACAATCCACCTAATTTCTTCAGTCTCACTAAACACTCAATCTGATTTCTTCAATCCCACTAACCATTCAATCTAATTCCATTGATTATTCAATTAAAATCCTTAATTCGATCAATCAGAGGAGTTAACCGATCAATCTATTTCCTCTCAACGGTTCTCAACCATTGATCTTGATCTTTCATTGTTGAATCCTAAATGTTCATCTGAAAATTGTAAATCTATAAAACAACCTTCATTCTTCTCATAAATAATCGAATAATCTGGAGAATTTGTGGAGAGGTCATGTCAAATTGACTATTGAAGCACATTGAGCAAATACTTGCATTCTAGATCACCATTACTAATACCTTTGAAGCTTTTGAAAACATGGAGGCTTCGTATTGACCAAGCAATCCAACATCCACCATCAATACGAATACACTACAACATGGGATGGTAAACTTGTAGACTTTGAATTCGCTTATGTTCTCATTTATGCTAACATTGCTTGTTGAATTTATTTCTTTAAAATCACATTTCATGAGTAGGTTGGGATTTATCTTGTTTTGATTTAATATTTGTATTACATTGATCCATTTCCCCCTTACACAAGATTGTTGATAAACTAACTTATTATAGGATACCTTATTCATGTAAGCCTAATCCTTTGCCTTGATAATGCATCCACTGACAAATTTTGTTTGTAACTGGATATGATTTGTCTTGGAAGCAAGGTGCTAATCCTATCTACTTTTTTGTTAACCTTCAAAGTTGATAGTCTCATTGGTAAGAGGGTTTTCCTTGACAAAGGTAAGTGATCCAAGTTTGTAAGCAATAGGTACTTCAACATGTGGGGTAGCTTTTTGATCAATTGATTGTTCAATCTGAGTTTGAGATGCATTTGATTTTGATTGGTTTCCAAAATATGGTGTTTCAAAGTCGATATAGAAACCTTCTTCATGATCATTTTCTAAAATCTCACCATGTTCTATGAATTTGGTAATAGCTTGATCATTTGTAAATATATTGAGAGTAGGAGACTCTTGTTTTGGAGGGAGATCATCTACGTGTCTATTGGAAGAATGTATCTCATGGTAGATGTAGGAGTGATTGGTGTAGAGATATCCTTTTTTGTTGTGGAATCTTGTATAAATTGGAAAATGTTGATTATATCATTGTAATATTTCAAAGAAGTGGACTCTTGATCTTGACTTATTTCAAAGCAACCTCTGTTAAATAATTGGAAAATACCCATTAGATCGTCGTAGTATTTTGGAGAGAGTGATTCCTGATCTTGACTCATTTCAGAGTTATTTTCATTATGCTTAGGATTATGTTGTTGACATGGATCATGTTTAATGAATTGATTATTTGTAAAGGACTTTTGGATACCTTCAAAATGCTGGTATGTTGGTAATAGCTCTTGACTTAGATTTTTTGTATTAGGAATGAGAGAGGATTGGATGAATTTAAGGATTTCTTGATCATCAAAGTAGATTTTCATTAAGTTTTTGCTTGCCTCAACATGTATTTATCAGGAATAGTCCTTGAAGGAAATTTGGAAAGATGTCATTTTTTGATGGATTGCTTGATAAGGATGTTATGGATTGGGATTGTGGAAGACCTGAATATGATATATTAGAGATGTAAACCTTTTGGGAGCAAGTTTCTTCAATGTATGTTGTCATGAAGTCATATGATGTAGATGTTTCATGAGATGATGCATTGCTAGACACTGATGGGTAATTTTGATCATGTTTCAAAAAAGCATCTTGATTTATGTCGACTTTCTCATTGTGTGAGGTATAGAAATTGTTAGTGCAATTATTTATGGATGATTTTGAAGATTATTCTCAACATTTATTGCACCTTGATCAATACGGTCTTGTATGAGGTTCTTGAGTCTTATGAAATTTGACGTTTCATGACCTTTTTTTCTATGGTACTTGTGTGTATGAAAAATGTATCAATTATGAATGAATTCAAACACATATCAATAAGACATTATATCAAGAAAAACTGAAAAAGAAAACAGAATGAACAAACTGTTACTACAGCTTCCCAAAATCGTCTTATTTCTCTCTAACTCCAGCGTTTTGTTGTTTCCAATTGCTCTCAGATTCAGCAGATCAAGCTCAACAAAATGGACAACTGAAGAACGAGATGTAAATAAAATGCATATTATGCTCAATGCAAGACTATGCTAAGATGAAAATATCGCTATGATGCTAAAAGGATGTGAGTGCATAAGCTAACTGCGCATATGCTTGTGTGTTCGTCGTGTGTATGCGTGTGTAACCAAAGCTTGGATTTGCACCAGTATTTATAGAGTCTTTGAAAGGATTTGATTGGCTGATTTGATTAACGGCCTAGATTAAGCTTGTTAGAATGGACGGTGAAAGATTTTCGAAAGTTTGAGAGGGAGATAGAAGGTTTCCCTTTTCCTTCAATTTTCGTCATTGAGATCCGAAGGGAATTTGCCGTTTTGAAGAATGAGTTAAAATGAGTTTATAATTAAATAAAATAAATTTATTTAATTATATGTGAAGATGGATTTAGAAACTCGCATAATTAAATAAATTATATTTAATTATGTTTTAGAAGTGAATTTAGAGTGTAATTAAATATTTAAAAATATTTAATTATTTGTGGGGTGAGAAACGATATTAAATTAAATATTTAATATTTAATTTAACTATGAGATGAAGAGAATATTCCATATTTGAATTTTAAATATTCAAATTTAGAATACTATGATAATCAATATAAATAAATTATAAAAATTTATTTAATTTAATTAAGAGGAATATGGGAAATGTCAATAATTAAATAAAGTTATTTATTTAATTAAGGTAGAAGAATTATAAGAATGAACAATATAAATAAATAATTAAATTTATTTATATGTAGATGAGTTTAGGAGATTAATTAAATAATTTATATTTAATTAATTAACAAGCTTAATCAATCATGACCATTTTTAGACATATACAGTACTCACAATAAACATTATCATTATGCCATATGGGTTTAAAGTGAGGTTCATAATAACCTTGTGACTCTGAAAGATCAATAAAATTGGATTGGACTAGATTGTTCAACACAAACTCAATTGGCTCCCCTAAAGGAGTGTATTCATGTTTGGTGGTGTTTTGTTGTGATATTCTTGTTGGAGGATTTATATTTTAATTATTCGGTTGATAGATTTGTGAGGTTTGATATTGATTAAAATCTATCATGAGACAAAGTGTGCCAAACTCTTGATTTGGGACGCCCATATTTGTATGTCATTGAAGTTAGTAGGATTTGATGACCCTATGGAAGGATATTTAATGGACATGAATGTTTATAGTGGAGTGATGTTGACATGTTTTAATGATTTCAAGGTTAGATTTTGTAAAGACACCTAAGTGACCTTAGAATGTTTGGATAATGTTTGGATGGGTTCTTTAATGAAATCCAAAGTGAACGAATGATAAAACATTGTATGTTGTTGTTTTTTATGATTATGACCACTACAAGTCTGATTGAAAAAGTTTTTGATCCTAGATAGATTGTTGGTGAAAAATAAGAATCCAAGATCTTTAAAGGATCTGTTATTTTTGGGCTGACAATAAAAAGTGCTAATCTAAAAATGTGTCGAATGGTAATCAGCATGATGCATTTCCCTTGAAAGACAAGGAAATATTTTTCAAAAGCACAGGTTTACAAGTAAACACATCACTGTGTGACAGTCAAATGCATCACTGTACTATTTTCATGATTTTGACAAAGAATTGTTCTGAGACAAATGTGCCAAGTTGTACAAACACGTCAATTTACAGACAAAAGCGTCGATTTTAAAAATCAAACACATCAAGATGCAAACAGAAGCAGTATAAGATGACACATCACTTTGACTTAGAGACAAGGTTTTTGCAATTTGATCCTAAGTATGTCTAGGGTTTTGAAACTTTTTTGACTTTTTAAGGATTGATTTGTGTTTGTCTAATCTGGCAAGTGATAAAAACAACAAAGAATCACATATAGGACTGAATCAAAGGATTTTGAGGTTGATTTCACATGTCTTCTTCAACAATACCATGCTAAATGGTGTCACAGGTAGTTTAACAATGAATACACACCATAGATACACAACCTATATCAGTAGTAGATCTATTTTATCAACTTATCATGGGCCCACCTACCAAAGCTATACCATCCAATGAATGGGTGACTAGAGTATACGAAGGTCATGTACCACCTTCGCACCTCTCACCTTAAAAAGGACAAGGTCCTAATCAAGGAATACTAGTCACCTCAACAAGGGACAATACATGGTAACTTCACGTATGATATTGTATGTTGCACCACTATAAACTGATGGTCAAAAGGTCTTAAATGCTACTAATAACAAGGTTCATAATGGGGGATCGGTGAACAATGAGCCCACCCATTATAATGGATTCAAGGGGGTCTCCCCTCTTCTCATCAGCTATACTATCTTAGAGGATTGAGGGTCATGAGGCTTAGCTTGAAGGACACAAGCCACCTTGGGATACAACTTTTGTTCCCCCCCTTTTATATCTTCCTAAAAACGTGGTTGAGTTCAACCTTGAGGTATTAATCCCCAAGTAGGCCTCCTACTTGAAATAAATAGTAATGATGTTGTTTCTAATCCCCAAGATTATTCTTAGGAGTTGTGAGGAGAGAGCATATGTAGAAATTCACAGCTCAGCTGTACAAACAAAGATTGCAAGTTAGCAGTGCTTTTGATTTCCAAGATCGCACAAAGTGCAAGGAAAGAGCATATGCAACCACTAACCCACCAAGCAAAGCATAGAGTTCATTTTAGTGCACCAAAATTCAAAATGTGGGTTCAATTTTTAAAAACCAAATTTAAATGTGCAAGTTGTGGGTTAATTTTAAAGCACCAAAAGAAATGTGGAATTTGTTGTACTTTTTAATGCACCAAATTGAAATGTGAACGTAAATTAATCAAAATCCTACAAAACCATATGTTAGTAGTTTTTGAAATAATCTTTTCCTAGTGTATGCCACATGTTGCACAAATGTTAGCTCAGGAAAAATAGTCCCATGTTAGGGTTAGAAGATGAATGAATTCAAAAGATTTTGAAAAACCCTAAATAGAGCAAACATGTCGAGTTATACCTAACAAACATGTCAAGATTCTGCAAACGTGTCATTGTAATAGAAAACAAAAGTGCCAAGATTGTGCAAAAGTTTCATTGTAACCTATAGAACAAAAAATAAAAGCATCAAGATAGAAGCATGGAGATAGGACAAACACATCACTTTCAAACAGTCAAAAGTATTGAGTTCTACAAAAGCGTCGAATGACAGTCAAACACGCTGCTATAAAAACCTATAGACAAAAACAAAGAAGTATGTTTAGAAAAATGCATCACAGAAAAGAAAAGGTGGTGTTGTAATCTTCCATAAGCAATGAGTTACGTTAATTGTGTCTCTGCGTGAAAAAAAGATGCGTCACACTACTGTAAAAGCGCCTTTGTAACCTATAGGTCTACAAAAACGTCAAAAAAGGTTAAATTTGAGAAGTGTGTCCCATTGTGTGTGCCAAAATATCGTAGGGGAAATATGGGTCAGTTGCAAAGAGAATGAATTAAGCCATTAGATCACAAAACACTAAAAACCCATCAAAGATTAGTCATGTATAAGCCCATACTCAATGAAATTGGTTAACAATGTCATAAAAGATTTAATTAAAAGCCATAAAAAACACAATTCAAAACAATTGGACCTAAAAGAACATGCAAACCTTCAATCTCATTGGGGGATTATGCTCCAAATGTATGTGGATTGCTCTATTAAGCATAACCCATGTTGCAAAATCTTGGATTGATGATTGATGGATGATCTTGATTTGATTCACATGATATGAGACTCAAAGATGAATGCTTAAGATAATTGCTCAATGATTAAGATTGTGAATGATTTTCATGGAGAAATGACTTCTTTTATATATTTATAGATATCTAATCAACAGTGGAGATAGAATCTCAGGATCAATGGTTGAGAGGAAATCAAGGAGATCAAGGGATGAAATTGAATGAGAGCCCAAAATATCGCTATTTTCATGGAAAATTGGTTAAAGATATTTTGGAGGTAAAATATCTATTCAAATTTGAATTTGAATTATGAAATATTCCTTTTAGAGGGAATATGCCATTTAGGTATTTTGGAGGGAAAAGATATTTTGAAAAGGGAATATTCTCTTCTTGGAAAGAATATGCTTTGTGCAAGTTGGAGGAAAATTAGGGAATTAAATAATTATGAAAATTATTTAATTGTGAGGATGAGAGGAAATTAGGATTTTTAATTAAATAATAGAAAATCATTTAATCAAGTGGGATTGAAGAAAAACTAGATTTAATAAAATAATTTAATCATGATGAAAAGAGGAAAATTTAATTTAATTAAATAATTGAAAATTATTTAATCAAGGGGATATTAGTAAGAAATGATGAAAAATGATGAATTAATCAAAAAACATTAATTATTCAATAGAGGAAAATAGTGAATTTAATCAAATAATTGGAAATTATTTAATTAAAATTGGGGAAATATGAGATAATGAGAAAAATGATGTTATAAGGTGAAATTGATATGTGTGACACGTTCATACAATTTTAGGTGTCTAAATTTTTCCCCTCTTTGAGACAATGTACATGTTGCATTATTTCTAAGACCTGATGTTGCTTGAAAAAAAATTAAAAATTTACCTAATTCCCTATTGTACCCCAACAAACGAAGGAATGATGGCATCAAAGCACAAGAACGTGTTACATAACTTACAACAATAGAATGAAGAAGAATAAATACTTAAAGATATAATTAAGAAATGGAAAAAATGAGTGAGGAAGACCGAAAAAAAGCAAGTGATTTGGGCGAGCAAGCCTGGGGTAACATTGAGGAGGATAGACGCTCGAGGGGAGATTTTGCAGCTGAAAGGAGGGAAAATGGAAGAATTCACATTCTGCAGTAGGTGTTTGAAGGTAGACGATGGGTGCATAGGTGTCACCCAGAGTACAAATCCATTGAGTATCACACCAATGGGAACCATAGTCAGGGATCTAGTCATGGACAAAGGGGTTGGGATGGTAAAAATGTGCTCCCATGGATGTGACCTCACGGTTGGTTCCCCTGTAAAAAAGAAGTGGCAATGAATTGTAGGAAAAAAGTTTGAAATTCAAGTTATAACAATCGGTGTGCTTTAAATTGGAATGGCTTTGTGGGAAGATGGTGTGGGTGGTTCTGGGAAAAAAGGAGCCCAAGGGAAAACACTTCCACTAATTGGAAAGACAAGATGGTCAAGAGAAGGGAGTGCACGAGCAGGCCTTGGAAAGGGAAGGAAAAGGTGATCATGAATGAAGGACCATCACACCAATATGCGGATTTGATTGGTAAGTCACCCAACCCTAGCTTGTTGAAACATTCTACCACTATAGATAAGGATCGAATAAGAAGTTCAATAGATAGACTAAGAGAAACAGGGATTTTTCTCAAATGGGGGTGGCTGGCGTGATTTAGGATATAGGAAGGTGGTGTTGTGAGAAATAGGGTAATTGGGTTCAGATTAGGGCACTATCAAATGCATTATTCCTGGTAGAATTCCCCTCCAAGTCAGAAAAATGGAATGCTTTGTGTAGTGGCCCACATTACCTGGATAGTGTCGGGGTCATTTGATAGAATGGTATCCCAATTTTCATCTCTAGAACCATAGAACCAAGGAAGGCTCGGTGTGGATCTACCTATACAACCTTCTAACCGAATATTGGGATGATGACACACTCATAGAAATTGGGAAGAGCTTAGGCTCTCTCATCTCGGTAGAGAAAAATGTTGAAGATAGGTGCTTGGAAACATATGCCAAAATATGTCTAGGGTTAACTTTGCACCAAATTCTACCCCAAGAAATAGAGATCTATGTAGACAGTGGGTCTTGGAATCAAAAAGTGGAAAGGGAGGATCAAATGAAATTGTGCCTCATATGTAAGTCCAAAGACCATGGGAAATTGGAATGTAATATAATGGTGAAAGTCAACAAAGCTAATGGGTATGATGGGGACTAGGCCAGGGAGGTTCAACGAAGGATATCTCGGCTCAAATTTTTCCATGTTCCCTTGGAAGGGAGGGTAGAAGATCCAATAGCCAATGCAAAGGGGAAGGAGTATCAGTCAAAAAATATAGAGCAACATCCAAGAAATTTAGAGGAACTATTCACCAGTCTTAAAATTGAAGAGATGTGTGGTATAGGTATGACCCGTGAACAAATAGAACAAATCTCCCCCACCAAGGAATTTGAAGGGACTCTAGTCAACTCACACAAAGTTGGGGCAGCCCAAAATAGTATTGTAAGTGTAGAAGTGGGTGGTGTTTTGAGTGCAACCAATGGGGAGGAATATTTGAAAGAAATAGTAAGTAACTTGAAAGACTCATAATAAATTGTCCCATAAACAGAAGTGGAGGAGAGTGATGTGGAGTCAAACTTTGAAGAGGAAGAGTTGGGTGAAGCAAAGGAAGGGGAGCTAGTTGAAGAAAGAATACTGGAACAAACTCAATCAAAACTAAAGAAACCAAATATTAAGAAAAATGGCAAATGAGGGCCAAAAACAAATAAAGAAAAATTAGAAATAGCAACTAATGCAGCATGGAAAATGAAACAAATATTAGGGGCAATGAGGGCCATAACATGGAATGTTAGGGGCATCAATTCCCCTAACAAAATGGTGTTTGGTAAAATGCCAAATTGATCAATCTAGGGCAGATGTTTTCTTATTACAAGAGACAAAACTGACCAAGGAGGATAGCAACAAAAGACTAAGTAGTTGGAGGCAATGGAAGGGCCATTTTGTTGGTATTGAAGGGGCCTTAGGTGGATTAGGTATCATCTGGAATCCACTAACAATAGCAAGGGAGGTTGTAGTGGAGAATGGGAACTGGAAAATGATAAGAAGTAGATTACTACAAAGAAATTAGTGGTTCTATATCATAAATATTTATGGGCCAATGTCTATAATTGAAAAGAGGAACTTGTGGTAGCAGATCTCTAATGGAATTGTCAATTTTAGGGGTGAAAATGGATCATTGCAGGGGATTTCAATGCAACTTTGAACAACGAAGAAAAGAGAGTGGTTATTGGTCAAATCACTAATGTTCAACAAGACTTCTAGGACTTCATTGACAATAATCAGCTAATGGACCTATAAGCCAAGAACGGTGTCTACACATGGTCAAATAGGATTAAAAGTTTCACCAATATAGTAGAGAGTTTGGAGTGATTTTTTCTCTTCGAGGATTGGGAAAGGAAAACAGATTTGCATAAGGTTTTAATATTTCATTTCACTGGGTTAGACCACTTCCTGATGCAACTATCTCTCATACCTGATGAACCCCCAAAATGGAATCCATTCAAGTTCAAAAATATGTGGCTACGAGATGAAAAACTAATGGACCTAATAGCAAGCTAATGGAATGAGATTAGATTAGGCAACCATTCTAATCTATACAAGATTAGCAAGAAATTGAGCTATGTGAAATCCAAATTGAAAGACTTGAATAAGACACATTTCAAGAATATCTTCCAAGAAAAAGAAAGGGTTGAGAAAGATCTAGTAGAATTAAATGATAATATCATCAAGAATGGGATGGGGTCAGAAGAATATGAAACTGAAAAGGATCTAAGATTTGAACTAGCTGAAATCCTGAAAAGAGAAGATTGTTTTTGGAGGCAGAAATCCAGAGAGACCTGGCTCAAGGAGGGTGACAAGAACACAAAGTTATTTCATTTTGGAGGCAGAAATCCAAAGAGACTTGGCTCAAGGAGGGTGACAAGAACACAAAGTTATTTCATAGAACAACTATAGAAAATAGAAGTAGGAATAGAATCACAGAGATCAAAAGGGAGGATGGTGTGATGATGCGGTCCTTGGAGGAGGTCAATGATGAATTAGTAAGGTTCTTTGAAGAAATCATAAATAGGGAAGCACTGAAACATAGGAATGTGAGTGACAAGCTCTTCAACGCCATTCCTAACATAATCAATGCATAATAGAATTAGGCCCTTTTCCAAAGAATCAATAAGGAAGAAGTTAGGGTGGCTACCTTTCAAATCAACCTTGATAAGGCACCAGGTCTAGATGGGTTCCCAACTAGTTTCTTTCAAAAAAATTGGGATATTGTTGGGGATGACCTAACTTTGGATGTTGAGGAATCAAGGAGGAAGATGACAATATTGAGATCACTCAATCACACTTTCTTGGCCTTGATCCCCAAGAAGAATCTATAGGAAATGGGTGATTTCAAACCGATCACCCTATGCAAAATAGTTTACAAGATTATCACTAAGATCATTGCTAACAGACTCAAGGGAGTCCTAAAAAGGATTATCTCAGAGGAATAGAGTGGTTTTTCCCCCAGGAGGTCAATAGTAGAAGGTATCGTCATAGTGCATGATACCATACATTCGGCAAGGAAGGCAAGGGAATATTGCATGATCCTCAAAGTTGACATCCTAAAAGCTTACGATTTGGTGGATAGGTAGTTTTTGGTGGAAGTGCTCAAGAAGTTTGGATTTAATGCAAATTGGATAAATTGGGTTACGAGTTGCATATCTACGACCAAATTCTAAATTTTGGTAAATGGTGTTCTACAAGGCTTCTTTGCTTCATCGAGGAGTCTAAGGCAGAGAGACCCACTATCCCCCTTTCTTTTCATCATCATGGTTGAGGCTTTGGCAGAGGCATCAATTCTTTAAGGAGAGATGGAAAATGGTTGGGGGCCTAAGTGGCTAATGGTTTATATACAATTAATCATCAGAAATTTGTTGATGATACCATTCTATTTGGTTCCGCCAGTAGAAAATAATCTAGAACTATCAAAACCTTCCTTGATGAGTATTGCTTGGCATCCGAACAAAGTATCAACTAGAGGAAGTCAAAGGTATTCTTCCTAAACACTCAACTAAGCCTTCAAAGATATTTGGCGAGGATTCTAAATTTGAGGATGGAAAACTTTCCAGTGCGGTTTTTGGGGATGCCTTTATTTGTGGGGATTAACAAAAAAAGCTATTGAGAAAACCTAGTTAATAGTTGCAAAAATAAATTGGGGACCTAGAAAGGAAAATGGTTATCCTCTGGTGGAAGGATTCTGATGGTTAAGGAGGTCCTATCAGCCATCCCCATATACTCTATGGCTTGCTTGAAAATTCCTAAGGCGGTAGAGGAGGATCTCAATCAGATGTTCAGGAAGTTCTTTTGGAGTGGGCTTGGGGTTCAATAGAAATTTCCATTGGTGGCTTGGGACAAAGTTTTCTCCCCAAAAGAGGCAGGTGGTATAGGAATAAAAAAGCTAATAATAATGAATTTAGCCATGGGGGCCAAGTTGGTTTGGGACTTGTATGCAAAAGACGATAAAAAAATGGGTCAGGATTCTTAGAAGGAAGTATCTAGAATTGAGCATTCCTATGTGTATCCTGACTACTGCAGACCCCCTAGGAGATCTACGATCTAGAACTATATTTTGGAATGTAGGGACATTGTCTCTAAACATGTAACCTGGGAAATTAGAAACAGAAAAACGTGTCATTATGGAATGACTCTTGGGGTGGTATGGCACCAATTGCTTGCCATCCCAACCTCAAAGACATTAGAGTTGAGGCCACCAAGTGTGGGGTAGCAAGGTTTGTAATTACAATAATGCAAATGTCGAGATGGTGTGATGCAGTGGGAATGAAACTCTCTACAAGACATTGGCGCCCCCCAAGCGTAGGAGGTACTGGCAGCAATATTAAGAAATAGAACCTTTTCCCCTTCCAACAAAGAGGATCTCATCAGATGGTGTGGATCTAGCAGTGGGACTTACAAAGTCAAATTTGGCTACAAAGTAAAGGAATTAGTTGTTTCTAGACAAAATTGGCTATGCAAGCTCATATGGGGTAAAAGTTGTCTTCTAAAGGCTGGGGTATTTTCTTGGTTGGTATTATAGAAGAGGATTCTTACTAAGGACAAATTGGCAACCTTTGGGATTCAAGGATCAGGGTGATGTGTGATATGAAAGAATAATAACGAAACTATTGACCATATTCTCCTGACTTGCCCTTATGCTGATAAGTGTTGGAAATTCTTCATGAGAAAATTGAACTTCCAATGCCCTCTTCCCTCAGACATAGTGGCTTGGTTCACCATGTGGTTGCTCCCCTATAGGAAATCAGTCTTCGAAAGCCTTTGGGTGGTCAACCCCTCCTCCATTACATGGGAGATTTGGAAGGAATAGAATTGGAGGATTTTCCAAGGAAAAAGAATTGGAAAGTGAGAGACTCTGTATTAAAACTAAGGGTGTGATCCTGGAGCTATTCAATGAAGCAACTCAGAACAAATCAACTAAGCAAACAATCATCTCAAACAAGGATGCCAATAGATAACAAATTCATTCATAGGCTTGAAAAATCCCCTTTTATGTGGGACGGGTGTGGGTGACCAAACCTTGAAGAAGAGGAGGGATGTGAAATGGGTGGCCCCGAAGGATGAGTGGATCAAGATCAATTTTGATGGAGCTTCAAAGGGTAATCCCAGGTCATGTGGGGCAAGGTGTATAGCATGAGATAATCAAGGTAAGACACTTGCTGACAAATCCATCTATCTCAATACTTGCACCAATAATGAGGCAAAATTCAGAGTGGTGATGATTGGCCTTAAGATGGGTTCAGAGATTAGTGTTAAATGTGTCAACCTCGAGGGGGACTCCCTCATAACTATAAATTCCATTTGCCTTAATAGCACACTGAATTGGAAGCTTAGTCACTGGGTTTGTCCCATCAGAGAGCTATTGGAGAAGTTTGAGTCATACAGAGCCATCCATTGATACCGAAAGGGAAATGACATGGCCGATAGGCTAGCTAAAGTGACACCAGAAAGGGTACAAGACTAAAGTGGCTTCTAAGCTGGACAATGTTGTGCGATTGGATGGGAAAAGGGTCATTAATATAAATTAGGCCTTGGGCGTGATGTCACATGAGGTATTATTCTCTGAGTATGGCTGCAAGTTTTTTGATGTTGGAAAAGACAAGCTTCTAAATTCTTTGATTTTATGTGGCATGATAGCATATGGATATGTGGTGGCAGATGCGACCATAATCTCTCTAGACATACCATGGATTTGAAGAATTGATCTGGACACTACATCACTCAGTGAGGCCATCATGATGACATAGGACAAGTCTCTTGAAATAGGTTTAGGTGGCGATGGTGGGTTAAAAATTCCTTTTGGCTCTAAGTGTTTGGACATTTGGGGTGCAATGGATACACCTATCTTCAAGTGAGTTCCACTAAGCACCAAATGGCTTTCCATGGGGAGATCACAGACAAGAGATTGAAGGAAATATTGGTTTCATCTCATCCACTGGTCCTTTGGGCGACCAAAAGAATTTTGGGGAAGGAATTTATGATTGCTCATCAATGTTTTAGGGTAAATGCAAACATCATGGCGATGTTCTTGGTAATGCTTTTGTATATGGGTGTATCCAAGGCTAAAAGCAAGAAGTTATGCTAGATGCTCTTCCAACATGTGCTCCCTAGCGAGATTGATGCGACTCTAGAAAACATGGATGCCAACTTACTCATCTCATTGTCACAGAACTATTACATGATGTTGGGCTGAGGGGTGGAAGTAAGAAAATTTCTCAGCGTTCATACTTTGAGGCAAGATGTACTAGAGAAATTTTGGGGTGAAATCGAATGAAGCATTTCCTTCCTGATGCGAGTTGTAGGAATTCTAGGGAACCAATGGTGGGTTGGGTGTTGGAGTACATGGTGGCAAAAGGATTGGAGGGGAAGGTCATTGTTGAGGACAATGAGGATTGGGAGATGGGGCTCAAGGAAGAGTCAGTCGAGAACGACTTCTAGGATATGGAGGAAATTGCAAATATCTCGGCCCATCATGCTTGTGGTGTTGAATGTATGGTGGTGGCCAATGTGCTCGTGGTTAGGAAGATCCAGGAGGCTGGTGATGACAATGACTAAAACTAGGGAAGAATGTGGTTTTGTTTTGTAATTACATCTTATACTTTGGGTCAAAATAGTCATAGCTACAACATTATAATTGGCTTGTGGCCATTTTTGTATGTATGGGCTAGAAAGTAATAGGTATTTTTTTATAGTTGTGTTTGTGGTTGGGTGTATGGGTTTACAATGTGCATACAGCCTAGGGTTTAGCTGAAATAGTCTGATTCAGGTATGGGATTTTTTAAATAGAAAATCTCTCAATGTACACACTTTTTTTATCAATATAGGGGGCATAAAAAAAAAACTCACAACAATAGAATAATTCCAATAGTGCAAACACCGTCAACCCTAGAAGTTAAGAAAATTTAAATTAAGAATGATCTCTTAAGGAAAAATAATTCATAAGATAAATTTTAGTAAATAGACCATTCTATCGGGTGTAAAAAATGACTTTAATGTTTTAATAATGCACGTGAATAAAAGGTAAAACGTCAATATTTGTAAATGAAATAGCTCTAGGGTGATTCTGGAGGTTTGAGTTTGCAAGTCTAGCACTCTGGACATTTCATTCTAGAATGCAATTGGAGTTGTCCATTGAACATTCATCGTACAGTGAAATGTTTTTGTACATTAATTTTATTTTTTTGAGTATTTGTTGGTACATTAATTTGAATATTTTGAGTACACATGGTGATTGGCATCAAAGCGCAACTTGGAACAAAATAATAATGCCTTTTAAGGATATTAATAATGAAAATAACCAATTTCTTTTCAAGATATTAATGATGCAAATACTAATGTCTTTTAGGCTTCTATAAAAAAATATAATTTATTTTCTACCTTGATAGTTTGTGTATATTTTTTTATGCATAAGAAGATTTATATTTATCTTGAAATAGAGTTTACATCTGAAGTGACCCGCCAGGGCATCACCATAATGCAAATTTACAACCATTATTACCTTCTTCCTACTCATGAAAGCCATGCAAAGTTGAGCCAAAAAACCTACCTTAAATGCAACCATCCCAATTACATATTTTCAAACAAAATCATCTTCTTTCTATTCTTGGAAACCACATAGGGTTGAGCATATGATCTATCTAGCATTCGACCAACCCCAATAATAAACAAAACTTACCATAAAATTTCTTGAGAAAATATGTATGTGCCATTGCATCAAAAAACACCATTCTCCAAACCAAGCACCATAACCATGAAGTATTCGTTCAGCCTATATGCTAACCAAAATTTTCTTGCAACACTTTTCAACACTGCAAACCAAAGACCTTCTCTCCAAAAGATGTTGACACCCAATAGCCTGATTAAACATTTTCATTCCCATGGATGTAATCCAAGAATTCTCTGACCCATGCCCAATTCCAATTGGTTCTAGCAGAAGATCTTTCTTTATGAAGTTGAAACCCCTTGCCACCCAAGCCCTATGTTGAGCAAAACTAGAAGGAACTCCACCACCTCCCCAGGAATGAGAAACTACGAGAAATATCTTGACCTCAAAACCCCTACGCCCAAACGTTCCACTACAAGCATTTCCTCAACACCTCCCAAGTATTTTGGTTTGATAATTCACCTTGCAATCACTAGAGCCATACCTTTCAATGCATTTAGGTCTAACAATGATTTCATGAACTAAGAGGAAATATTTTTATTGACTCAATATTAGTCATTAGCAACAAGAAATTATTTCCCTAAAACCAATTTAATTGCTTCCAAAATTAAACTCCCTTCCACCATAAAAATCGAATGCAACCTGAGATCCGCGATTGATCCCAAAAACACCATTTGTCTCTTCCCAAAATTCAATTTGATTGGCACTTCCATTTGTGAAAATGAACATTGTAATTCTTTCATTCCTACCAGAATATATGAGTCGAAAATCATCCTTCAACACTGCAACTTGCACTCCACTCATTTAATGCCTCTATATTCAATAAATGTGAGATTTCAATTGGCATGTGTTGTAAGTGAAATTGTGAATAGAGAAGAGAGAATTAGAAAGAAAATATGTTATATTTATGATATGAAGAACATCAAGTTGGTGAAGTATATATAAAATGAAGACGTCAATACTCAACACTTTAGCATTTAATTCACCACAAGATACACATGTTGATGTGACATAATGTTATTTCATACAAATCGAGTCATAACTTTAAGTGATTTAATAAGTATTAACGCATGTGAGTAAAAGGTCAAACGTCGATCTTTGTAAATCTAACGACTCTAGGGTGATTTCAGAGGTTTGAGTTCACAAGTCTAGTGCTCCAGACATTTCATTCTGGAATGTAACTATAGTCGTCCATCGAACATTCATCAAACGATGAAATATTTTTGTACATTAATTTAAATTTTTTAGTATATTAACTTATTAAATAATATAGCTTATTAATTTGGATTGACATCTAGCTTCAAGCAAAGTACTTCAAAGCATTGAGATGATATGGGAATTAAATGGCTTGTTGTACCTTAATCAATATCAATATCAACTCACAATAGATTTCCCACACTTTTGATCAAAACTCATAAATTTGTTAAGTAACTTAATCATTATAATTTAGCATTTGATAATTTTTCCACCCACACTATGATTTTTATTTGCATACAAGTTTAATTCGCCACAAAAAAAATTATTGGTTTGAATACAAGTTTAATTCACCAACGAAAATATTTTATTGGTTTGAGAACAGGTTTAATTCACCAATGAAAATATTTTATTGGTTTGAAAATAGGTTTAATTCGCCAACGAAAATATTTTATTAGTTTCAACACAAGTTTAATTTTCCAACAAAAATATTCTACTAGTTTTAATACAAGTTTAATTTGCCACAAAAATATTTTATTGGTGTGAAAACAGGTTTAATTTGCTAATGAAAATATTTTATTGGTTTGAAAACATGTTTAATTTGTTGATGAAAATGTTTTATTGGTTTGAAAACATGTTTAATTCGTTAATGAAAATGTTTTATTGGTTTGAAAACATGTTTAATTCGCCAATGAAAATATTTTATTGGTTTTAATAAAAGTATAATTCACTAATATTTTCTACAAACTTCTAGTGATTACAAAATATTTGCCAACTGAATTTATATTTCTTTCCCAAAAAAAAAAATCGTCAATAAAATTAATATTTTTTTGAGAATAATACAAAATTTGTTAGGCTTTTATACCTTTTCCAAGGGGGTTTTCTTAAAGTTATCCCTGCTTTTGGTTCTAAATATTATGTACTATATAGTTTATTAATAAATATATCCTATTGTTAAATTTGTTTTGTACACCTAATGATATCAATTTGCTCTAGATAGTATGTATCACCACAAAAACTGAAAATTATATGCATTGTGATTACCCAAACAAAAACTATTTTTCTATAGTCATAAATTAGTGCATATATTTTAATTCCTCAATCCAACAATCTTGTCACTAGAATTTTTTGCTATATGTATATATTCTATTGGGATGATTTGAACTAGTTTTGAATGTTGGATGAGATATAGTATGTTAGTCATAAACCCAAATATAATTTGATGTAATATTGAAAACTTAATATCTTATGGTTTATGAGAAAGAAATGCCCATATAATAAATGCATATCATGAATCTACTATGCATGTGTGTTATTGTAACCTTGTGTTGTTTTCATCTATTGAACTAATCTAAATAGTTATATTAAGTTTATTCTTACTATGTATCAAGTGTTATTCTTTATTTCTTGTTGTCGTATACAAGTCTAAAGATATTTTTAGTTCCAATATTCCTTTGACAATTTGAAGCATCCTCTTTCCTCCCAAACATATATATTTTTTAGGATGAAATATTCTCACATGAACATAATTTTCACTTCCACTCCTTAGTTTTGTCACGTGTTTCACTCTTTGATTCTCATATGTCCTCTAAAGAATATATTTTTTGAACAAATATGAATAGTCCTTTTGGCCAAGCTCTACACAAGATTTTGAAAAAATATATATAAATGTGCAGTGCTTGGCCAATAAGACTATTTCTATGTGTCTATCAGCTATTTTATAACACCTTTAGATGCTTTTTTACTAGTTTAGAATTATTGAAGCCAATGTTATATTTAAATGATAGTCACTTAATGTAAAATTTGTGGAGACAGATAGTATCACTTATCTAGTTCCCAAAAAACACTTGTAGAATTTTGTGTATCATTTCATTTCTCTACAAGTTATTACCTTGGTCTTCCATTAGATTGTTATATGAAAAATATTTTAGAATATTTGCACAAATTTATCTTGTCATTAAATTAAGTTATTTATTAAAAACTATCTTTTAAATTTACAAAATGTTCCATTTCGATATTTTGAAAGTATTGAAACCAAAACTTTACTGCAAATACACATATTTATAAACTGACTCATTATCCAAATGATATACATCATTATTTTTATTTTTATATATTTATTATTATTTTAAAATATTCTCACAAATTTACGTTATCACTAAATTATCAAAACCATCTTTTAATTGTACAAAAGACAAATATTATTAAATTATTATAAAAGTCAAATGTTTCACTATTAATAATAGTGAAAGCACTATAGAGATACAATAAGGTTCATTTCTGCTGATGCATTATTGCATCAAAAAAAATCAAATGTTACATATAAATATTTTAAATTATTAAAACAAAACATAAACAATACATCATTATTTTTACTTATTATTTTATTATTTTATTTTAAAATGATTCTACAAATTTGTTGTCACTAAATTAAGTTATTTTAGGCCTATCAAAACCACTTTTTTATTTATTTATTTTATAAAAGAAGTGTTGCATGCCAAAAACAAATTGGAATTATTGCATGTAAATAATGGCATCTTATATTAAAGTCAAACATTGCATGCAAATACATGCGCTTACAAATTGACTTCTTATATAAATTGCATATTCTTATTTTATTTTATTTTTTTATGTTTTTAAATTCCCATGATGTGGAATTCCTTGTCAAGCTTCCTGGATTGAAATTTTGGCTAAAAATTTTTGCTAACCAAATTGTAAGTTAACTAACTATTTAACTGTAAAAGTCACATGACATTTGTAATAAACCAATAAATCACAGTAAAAAGTTAAGAACTCAAAGATAATATGCAGTTCATTGTTCTGATGTCTGAGATTTTATCCATGACAGAGAACTAAAAAATCTATTTTTTTCTTCAATTCCTAATCATGGCTGTACTTTTGGGTGTGTCTCTGACATGGTAATAAGGACCCTAAGAGATTTGGGGATCCATCATTTCCTTTCAAGGTGCTCTTACAGTTTTTGTATTTGTCCAAACCAATTTTGCCACTTTTTCCACTGGTATATATGTATCTTAATGTTCTTGTTGGCTTATTCAATCCACGAGGACAATGATTGTACTGGCTTGCATGATTTCTATGTTTCCCTCTTTGCTTTCAAATAGTAAGCGTTGCATATAATGATGAATAATCATCCTCCATGGGCATTTTGGCCTTTCCATCTTTGTATGGAATGATGAACATTGAAAACTCTTCACCCTCAATTATCTTTCAACACAAATTTGCAGTATCATATAGAATATAGTGAATTTTTAAACATTTGTGCAAGTACAAGAGAAATTTTAAATTTTTGTGCAAGTACTCTTAGTATACAATCATGAATTTTCATTCTCTATTAACTTTTTTCTCTTTCTATTAATTTTTTTAAAGAAAAATATAATTAATAAATTGTGTTTGAAGTTTTTGGATAAAATTGAATATTTTTTAACATCAAAATTTTGAATCAATCCCTAATCTATCGGCTTGATAATAAAGATAGAATAAATTCGAAAAAAAACAGGCTGTAATTTCCAATTCAATAACAATAAGTGTAAGTATATTACTTATTATATATAAAATGTAAAAAACTCTCTCTTTTTAGAACTCTCTTTATACCAAAAGAATTTTTTTGGCTTATGTATATATATACCATCAATGTTGCAGGAATGTATTATAAAATGTATTTTTTTTGGATGTTTAGTTTATTTATATCACCATAAAGAATTTGTTTTTGCTTATGTAAATATATACCATCAATGTTGCAGAAATGTAGTCTAAAATAAATCTCTTTATGTATTTATGGCTTGCATCTTACCTCACCGCTTTTGAGTATTTGTTCTTTTTTGTTTTATGCTTTTTATAGGATTTCCCTTGTGTTGCGTGCCTCACCCTAACCCCCTCATCTTTCCTCCTTCCCCTCTCTTTTATAAAAGCTTGGTCTGCAACTTATCTCTTCTCATCTTTTTCAACTCTCCATCCTGATGATGGCTCACTGTGTGTGATCCGAAACGTTGATGAAAAAAAGAGTCCACACAATCAAATCCAGAAGCAATAGATTCAAATTCATATGGATTGTGGAAATCTAATTACATTGATAAATCTCTTTATTAGAATTCTGTCAGATGGTCTATTTACATCACCATAAAGATTTTGTTTTAGCTTATAATCAATGTTGCAGGAACATACTCTGTCAATTAGATGGTCACTTTATTTACATTACCATAAAGATTTTGTTTTGACTTATAATCAATGTTGCAGGAACATACTCTGTCAATTAGATGGTCTATTTACATCACCATAATGACTTTGTTTTGGCTTATAATCAATGTTGCAGGGGCATCTTTAAACCCAACAAATAAGGTAATATTTTCATTAATCATAGACAAATCAAGTTTCATACAGGATCAAGATGATTTCTTTTGTGCTTACAAATTCCTCCCAATATAGAATGAAGACTGTACATATAAATTCTAGTTTGATACAAATCTGTAATGTCAAACAATAGTTGTACAGGAACAGATGCAAACTTCATCGAGTGATATGAAAGCCTCGTGGAAAAATTCTTCCAGAGGGTAGATGCAATGAAAACAAGGAAAACCTTCCCTATGTTTATATTGCTTCTACATCTGGAGCATGATTACAATTATATAGAATTAAATGGAACTTATGGTGCATTAAAGAGCGGCCTAGACCATATATAGATGGAATCAGGAAAAACTGGCTCCGATTACAGACAACTGATCTTGAGACCAACAGGTTGTAAGAGAGAGTCCTCTTCTTGTCCTGAATGACTGATCCATGTGGTGAATAAGAAAATCTACAATACAGTATATATTAGCAAGATGCTGCAGGATCCAAGCAAACCATTTGATCAAACGTGCACAATATTTTAGAGTTGAATTCACCTCTTGATTAATAGTTCCAGTGACTGATCTTTCACTAAGCAAGTTCAGACGGGTATTGATATTCATGTTCTTCAGAAAATTCTACATCAAGAAACTTGGACACAAATGCCCACATCCTGTAAACATCTTCAAAATTTGACAAAAAACCAAGAGATGCAGTCACAACTTCGACTTGTAGTGACACTCGCTTTCCTTCCCACCTGCTATTCACTAAAGACTTGCATAAGGAAATGTTATCTGCATCCAGGGCATCCTGTAATTCTAGACCACTTTCTGATAACCGGAGATGACTGAGAAATCCCAGACCAAGAGCTATATTATTCTTGTCTGCAAGCTTCTGAACAATTTCAGGTGCGATCAGGACTCCTTTGCAATCATACAAATTAAAAGCCACTGCAGCACCTCGATCATACTTGATCTTTGGTCCATATATGTGCACAAGGGCAATACCACCATCTGGTCCAGGATGTCTTAGTTGTAGTAAGGAAGTGACAAGCCAATTAATAAGGTATCTAAGTCTTAAAGTTATTTTGTTCAGACCCATACCGTCTATATGATCAAGATGCTTCCACAAAACCTTGGATTCCCTGTTATTCCACTCGTACCCCTGTTCTAGTTCAGCATCACTCAAACCCTCTTCATTATGATGATTTGCAGCTCCATTTTCCTCTAGGAAATAATCCTGCTTGCCCTCTTCTTCCATACTAAATGATACCCTCCTTCCCATGCTGTCAACTCTATCTATCGTTCCCAAATCTAATAGCCTGCCTGCGTCTCTCCTGCCTAAAAGTCTGAACTCGCCCTCTGTCTCCCGCCTTATGGCATTTTCCTTCGTTTTGCATGGTTGAGGACTCCCATTCATCACACCATTCACTCTGTTTCCAACCTTCAAGACATGATTCTGAATGTGTGCAGAACCATTCTGTATGCTATGGCTGGCAATGGAATTAATCTGATTTTCAGGGTTCTTTGTATCCTCATTATAAGTTGTAATTTCATCAGATGTGCTATCCAATATTTCTTCAATGGGAAACTGCTCCTTCTGGGGAGTAGTCTCATCTCTTTCTGCCTCCTCGTTCTCTAGAATGAAAGATAACTTGCTCTGCTTTGAGAATCTCCAAGAACCACCGATCCGTCCAGATGACACCCTATCATCCTCAGAGACCAAATTAGGTCCTCCATTTGAACCATGTACTGAAGTAAACCCGTTGCATTGAAGTTTCTCCTGTCCCTTGGAGGGAGAATCTCCAGGATCAAGAAACTCAATCTTATCGCATTTTCCATTTGTGTTTCGGTCCGGCAAGGAAAGATCGGCCCCTGCCTCATGTAAGGGATGGCATATTTCTCCAGCTGAAGTTGGTCTCTCAGCACCATCTTTGGACAGATCTACTTCCGGGGAGAATGGTGCATCAGGTGGCATTCCTTCATGAGACAGGGGGCTTTTGTGAGATCTAACAAGAAGATCCCTGTGGGTGGTTTTGTGCGAGAATGTACCCGCATCCCCTTTTCTAAGAGGGCCAGAGACTGGAGGACTTTGACCCAAATCAATGCAAAACAAATGATCATTCTCATCTTCACTAAAAATGGGACTCTTCAGAGTAGAAGAATTGTCTATATCCTCGCTAGTTCCATCCCTAAAAGAACTACCTACTTCACTTGCACAAACATCTCTTACTTGTGATGAGGAGAAGAGTCCAGAAAAGGCTGGCAGCTCCAATCCCGGGTGCAGTTGAAGACCAGTTTGAAATTCATCCTCTCCTGCTTCACTCTTCTTACTGCTCTGCTCATCTGCAGGCTCGTTGAGGTAATCAGGGTTATAAGATGGGACAATGCTTACCAATCCAGCTGTTGAAGCTCCATCTTGACTCTCAAGGCATTCCATCACAGAGTTCTTGATGAAAAGGCAGCCAAATCCAGTTGGGTCTTCGCCAAACACCTTGTAAAACGATGTTATTATAAAATCTGGCCTGAAGAGAGAAAGTCCAAGAGAATCCATGTCCTTGGGACCCAAGGCACCTGCATCCAATAACACATGCCATCCATTCTGCTGTGCCAAGGCCATCCACTGAGAAGAATACTTGGCCCCTGTTACTCTTGATTGGAATGGAAACACAAAGATACCCACTGCAGAATCCTTCCTTCTGCTCTTCTTGTGTTTCAGCTCTTTCTTAAGCTCTCCAGAGCAAGGCCTCAGAGTTGGCCATCTGAAACAAGCGCTACGTACCTTTGCCCCCTTGTTTCTTGCAATCTCCCCCATCCAATTCACAGACTGGCTGTCATAATCATACATAGTTAACAGCCTCCGGTTCTGATGAAACGGATATGACTCTGCAAGAATCTTGAATGCACAACCCCTGTTCACAGTGAAAACCATACTATACTCACTCGCAGGAATATTAAGAAACTCCATAATTCTATACCTCAAATCCTTCTCCAAGCTGCTTGATGTACCAACCAATGCATGAGATGTCAAGCTCACGGATATTTGAGACAGCCCAAAAGAAAAACACTCTGCCTGAGAGTGAGACAGCAACCCAAATCCACAGTAATCCAAGCATACCTTCCTGCTGTGGTGTTGCCCCAGATGATGATACTCGTCAAGCCGCAGCTCCTCTACTTTTTCTGTACCCAAAAACTTGGGATACAGTGTCTTGAACTTCGCATACGATTCATCCAAATCAGGAATTTCATGATGGGTATTGAAGATAACATCTGCTGCTGCCTTTGCAGTGGCTTTTAAGAACTCTATCTGTGCATCAAGATGGGAAGAAGATGTGGTAGAAATAGATGATGCAGAAGCCACTGTTTCATCATCACCATTAGTCCCCTGCAGGATCTGAGAAGATTTGATCCCGGATCCATTTTCTTCCTCCAATGCAGATGGATATTCACCATCTCTCTGCAATTTAGGCCTCCTGCTAGGCTCAACCACGCTACCCCTCCCCTTGCACAGAAACAAGGGCTTCCATGTATTCAGATTCTGCATTGCTCTTCTCGGCTTCTCACCCACCTGTTATGATTGCATTTACTATTTATTTTCTCATTACATATTGCATTCAATCAACTCAATTACAAATGTCATGCATAAACATATGTAAGCGTGATGTTGGTGTTATGTTCTGGAGGGACGAGCGGGAGCATTGACTTCCAACTCTCTATGTTTTTTACTCATTTCTTCACAGTCCGTGACTTATTAATAATCCACGTCTGACCTCTCCTCTTTAAACTAAGTTCAGACACCTCAAACACCAGTATTAAAACCTTTTTCTGACTCGTAAAAAGTGTTTAGATACGAGGAGTTCCTGGGCGGAATGAATACGACCAAAAAGCATGACGAAAGCACTCCTTTTCCTTGCCTGCCGGGGGAAGCTGGATAAGAAAGGGGCTCTAAAGCCAATAACGATTTTCTTCATTTGAGCCCAGATTTGACCAAGCAAGATTACTACCAAAACAGCAGAGTAACTCCATTGGAAACAATCTTTTAAAATTAGCTGAGATAATTAGGTGGGGTCTTCAAGTCTAAACTGGAAGCCAATTGGTTGGGTATTTAACAGTCATTTCAACTGTACCACGTTATACTGCTGTGATAAATCAATATTTTCTTGTGCAGGTACGTTATATTAACCCCCAACCTAGACGCAAACGCAGGACGGGGCTATATAAGCGGTTGGTACAAGTGACCAGAGGGGCTTACAGAAAAAGTAAACCCTCCCAAACAAGGTTTCGTAGGGATTGGTTACTGTGAAATTGAGGTAATAGATACTTGTTTTATATTTGCAGAGAGCAAAAGTACATTCACCTACCCTTTGGGACAGCGTACATGGACATAAACTATCCTAAATGAATCTACCTTTAATGTTGTCTGGTTATTTGTGAACATTTTTCTTATTGGTTTTGTCATTTTATATGGTTGTTTACTATATGTAATATCTGGTTATATTATCTGGTTTAAAAAACATTTAATTTTTGTTTGAGAATTGTTTATTTTAGATTGGGTCATGTTTGAGGTTATGTAAATTTGAGTAATTCATGGTAGATGTAGGCATAGTCAAATGTGTTAAAATGAGTAAGACCGATCAAAATTGGATGGTGTCTATTAGACCACAGTGATGTTCATCAATGTTAGATTTAAATTTATTCATTTTGCATGTTAACTCTTCTAAAATATGTTGTTACTTGACACCCACTATACAAGTTCCAAATTGTGTGTTTAGGGCTTGCTTTTAAAGGTATCACACTAGTTCATTCTAAAAATTATTGCATGATCATATATTTGATAATTAAGGCAACACATTCATATACGAATCACTCATGAATTTAGTTAACAAATCCTCCTCTATCTACATTGGTGTTGTTATGAAACAACTTGCACAATAATAATATAACATGAAATATGCTTCAAATACTTGACAATAATATGTCACTTCGAGGGGGCAACCTCCTAGTCCACTTCGAGGGGGATACCTCCAATAGTCCTTAATAAGAACACAATACTCCACATAATGATCATAACTATACCTCCTATATATACCATACTTAAATGCCTTAGATACCACCAAGGCCGACCTAGATGCTCAAATATAACTCCCTGGATATATATATATATATATAAGTTACATAATCATTATTATAATCACATATTATGGATGACCTAAATACATATATGTGATTATAATAATGATTATGTAACTTATTTACGAGTTAAGGTAGCCACAAGTCGACTACTCATAACACAATACACACTATAGGGGTAGGGGCATAACAAGTGTACACCACCTTTGTTATTCCTTTGTTTCAATCTTAATTGAATCAATTAAGGGCTTTGATTGGTGACATGTGTAATACCATGTAAAATTTGTCAAACATTCTACCCAAGACCAAATTGTAAAGAACTATATGAGATGATTAGTTACTCACGATAGCAAATAAATGTGAACGAGCATCTCAATTGTTATTTCATTCATAATGTATAAGCAACAAAGATCAAGTGTAATTTATGTTCATCTAATGTTCATGTAATGTTTATATCTCATGTCATGTTGCAAATACAAGCAAAAGGGTTACATTTATAGGAAATATGAATAAGTGAAGAGGGGGATGGAAAAACTCACAACCCACATAGGGAAGTGTATCATCGACACTAATTGAAAATGATGTTGGTATGAATAAAAGTCTTATACCTAGCTAATTCCTAGCAAGGGGACTTATTTACATGCTAAGTTTACTTAGGTCCTAGGTGTCATTCTAGAAGTGTTAGTTGTTAATATAAGATCTTATCCTATCTTATCTTTTTTACTTTAATTTAATGTTAGTTACCTAGGTCACTTAATAGTTTTCTCATAACATAGGATTAAGACACATGTCACAATCTTGTCTAATCCTATTCCTCGCCTTGCCTTTATAAGCAAGGCCTCTCATGTACATTTGAATTAAATCTTGTAATATTGCATCCATTATCATAGCAAGTTATTCTTGTCATTCTCTCTCGTGGAAGATATTTTGGTCTAGCAACTGTTCTTAGGGGTGTTGGGAGTCACCATTCAATCCTACAAATTATGCAACAAAGCACTAAATAAAACTCAACCTAAGTATCTACCCATATTAGATCAACCTATGGTGTAGAAGATGCATGAGAAAAACATACTAAGTGTAGACATGTCAAAATTCCTTAACACATATCACACATCCTAAATTGCATTTTTCCATCATCAACATCATTTTCATCATCATCCTTGAATTTCACTTCACTGTATCATTAATCCTCTATTAACATTATTTTCACCAATTAACCCTATTTCTCTCTACTAATTGAATAATCCTGAATTGTTTAATTAATCCATCTATTTCATCACTAATATTCCCCTTATCATCCTAATTGAATAATTCATAATTATTTAATTAACTTATCATCTATATTTCCTCTAATCTCACATGATTAAATAATCCTAATTGTTTAATTGTCCTGCCTTTTAATCTTCTTGTCGCATGAATTAAATAATTTTTAATTATTTAATTATCCTATTTTCCCTCCACAAAGCATATTCTTGAGGAATATTCCTTTTCAAAATATCTCAACTAACTTGTCTCAACCATTTCTAGCCCTTGATCTTGAAACCAATTCTCATCCCTTGATCTTAATATCCCAACCATTTTCCTAAAATGGCGGAGCAAGCTTGAGTTCTAACTAATCTTCTTCATCCATCTTCCTTGATTCACTCTCCTTTGTGGGTGTTGAGGATCAATCTCAACCCTTCTTTGTGGGCATTCAAACTCAATCCTATCCCTTGATCTAATTTCTCAAAATCTATAAAACAACCCTCACCCCTCTCATAATTCATCTAGAGAATTTGTAAGGAGATTATGCCCAAATGATTCTTAAGCAAATTTGAGAGCACATATCTTATCATTTAGATCATCATTCATCATCAAGTTTTTTCAATCTATCATGGAGGCTTTGGGTTGAAGCAATCCAACATATCTTTCAACCAAAGTTACCCAACAATGGGATTGGTAAGGTTGTTTATGATTTGAATTCATTCATGTTTTGATTGTTTGATCTAACCTTGTTTTGGATTCATGGCTTCTCATCCTTGATCTCATTTGTAAGTGGGTTCTATCCTTTATTGATTGAATTCATTGTTGTTATCCCCTTCCACTTTTACCGCTTACATTATTTGACACGCCCAATGGGACCCATGTCCCTAAATCTAAATTTTATCAAGTTTTTTTATAAGTTGCGGGTTTTTGGATGTAGTCATTTTTTACAGGGGTCACAATCATGAACTGGGTCACGACCATTCTAAAATTTGAGTGTGATCATCGTATTTTTGGGCTGTAATTGTACTAATATGGTTGTGGTTGTCCTTGTATTTTCAACTTTTAACAAAGTTTTTAACTATGCAGGAACGGGTCCGCAGTCGTTCTGGAAGAAGGTCGCTATTGTCCCATTTCTGAACCACAGTTGTCCTATTTTAGAGCCGCTATCGTCAAAATAGGGTTGCTATTGTTCTTCTATGTGTAGGTTTCTAAATTGTGTTTCTATGTGATTAGAAGGAAACAACTGCTATTGACCTAAAAGGAAACCGCTATCATCAAACAAGTCATTGTCATCTTAGAAACAGGGTCACTATTGTACTATTTTCTGCTTTTATTTCACTTTTTCAAACTTTTTTGGATTTTAAAGTTTCTAACCCTAACCCTAACCTAGTTGTTGCTTGTTGCTTGATTGAGTTTTCCAAACTTGGTTGGTGTAGCTCTTGTAGGGTGAAGACAATCATTTTTAAACTACTAATCAATTATCTTGTAAGGTTGTTGAACAGTGAAAGAAAGATCAAGAGAGCTCAAACTACTAACAATTTGCTTCCAGCTCCTTCTTCAAGGATTATTTTCTTTTAAAACATTTTGTGTGTTTTTGATATCTTTAACATTTAAGTTTGGTGCTTAAAACATGAATTTATATCTTGAACACTTCATTTGGAATTAAAATCAAATTGCAATGAATTTTCCACCGTGTTTTCTATGATTGGAAAGCCAGATGTGTATCCTCTCCCTTCGTGTCATTTGATGATATTGGGTGACAAGAAACATCTTAGGATTTGCACTTTTTGGTCACCAAAGGAATTTTGATACGTATCCTCTCCCCTTGCATCATTTGGTGATCATGGCTGACGAGTAATATCAAAACACTAAGCCTTTCTTTTTTATTAGACAGGCTTGCTTTGAGATACATCCCACAATGGAGAACTCAAGGCAACCCTAAAGCATGTTTATTGGCAAGCTATATAAATTATGTAAAAATGAAAGTAAGTAGCATAAATTTGGGGATGTTATACCTTGTGGGCCTACTCTCATGTGAACATATGGGTCACTTAGGGGAAGCTAGATACTTTAGTGTCTCCCATCTAAAGTACATACCTCTGGTGTTCACAGTGTCATTACATACCTTTGTATCTAGAGGCCAATCGAAGTTTTCCAAAATGATTCTTCAAAGTAGTGCATAGGAATAACATCATTCCCAAAAGTTACTTACCACATCCGGTCTATGGTTGAGGCGTAAGGCTTAAGAGATCATTCTCTTTTACAAAGCTAGGAGTATCAAGGTGGTACGTGACCTTGGTACATCCTATTCGACCCCTCTATAGATTCAGATTACATAACTCTTTCGAGGGTGAGGTAATCCTATTGCTAAGAAACGTACCTTTACTCCTAAGATTGTAATTGACTGATCTTGTTCGAGCTATACTAGTGGATCTTATGGAAGAAGGTTCATGAAATATCCCCCTTTCCCATTGAGTCAGTTATTTGCATACTTTTTATCTATTGTTTGTATCACTTTCTCTCAAACACATCCACTAAAATATCAGATCAAAAACATTCAAAGTGGGAAGCTTATCGAAAATGGTCATCAAACTGAAAACTGTCAAAACTGGGTCACTATTATGTATTTCACAACTTTTTTCCTAGCATCTTACTGCTATCGTACTGACATTTGACCGTTATTGTGCATCTATTCGCTATTGTAATCTCTGCTTGCACTAGTATTTGATTTAAATAGAGCTCACTCTTGTCATAAACTACCACAGTCGTTCCTAAAACAAGCTCACTATTGTCATAGTTTCTATCGCAGTTGTCCTAGATAGCAACCACTATTGTCTCAGTTTCTTGCTTATCTCAGAATTTTTCAAAATATGGTTTCAAACATTGGCATAACACCTTACACAGTTGTCAGAAAACACTATCACCATAGACTTGCACTTTCACACACATTTACCTTCACACCATCAAACATCATCACCATCTCACACATCTCAAACTTGGTTTACCTAGGGTTTGTTACTATCACCTTTTGGACAAAAATAACAAAATCAAACTTACCTCACACCTTATCAACAATCTTACACATCCTTTTGCATCAACATCATTGATCATACATCTCCCTAGCCTTTGGACTCACCTTGAAAACAAGATATCAAACCCCATCATCTTGTTAGTGTTTCCATCAACACACCATATCATCTAGTAGTATTATCAAAATTTAGTGGAAATCATCCTCTCCCTCAATTTATAGACTATTAGCATCCACCTTTACTTGTAACTTGCAAACCTAGTTCAAGTAAGGAAATCAACATATCCTCCATCACCATCTTTGAGATGTAGCAAACATAAAAAAAATCTTGTTCATCCTTGTGTTCCTAGACTATTATCATATCAAAAGCATACAAAATCCACTCACACTCTCATCGTAGGGTTGATTATCCACAAACATAGCATCAATTTTCAAACATCATCAAAAATCCGCTCATCTACTTATCATAGGGTTGGGCACCAAAATCTCATAATTCCTAAACATCCAAGAATCCAACATAAAATTTGATCATCAAACTATCCCAACATCCACATCTATCCATATCAATCAATCACCATCCTTTGTCCAAATGGTTTACAAGAATTCCCTTTGTATGTCATTTCACCAATTAAATTTTCAAACCATAACATCACCGTACCCTCATAAATTGTAATCTCCCATTCACCAAGGTCTATTGTGCACGTTTATGACAACAACAAGGTCACAACATAGAAAGAAAATGGAAGCTAACAAAAGTAGCTCTAGTGGACCTAGTACCAGCAATGTGGGAACTTCAATTCCTCAACCATGGGGTTATGATCCTAATGCACCTATGAATTTTTCAAACCCCCAACCAATGTTCAAATATCAACCACAACTTAATCCAAATCCACCACAAAGCAACCAAGATCTACAACTTCAACATCAAGAAATGCTTGCTAGACATCAAAATCAAGCTCCTTGTCTTCATGATGTGATCATTGAGGACAATGATAGTGAGGAAGAAATCAGTGATGAACAACTCTTAGAGTACTCTCAAGATCCTAAAATGCAAAAGCTAATGGACAAAGTACTCAAATTATATCCTAACACATACCTTTGGAAACTTGCACAACATGGTTCCAAGTTACCCACAGACTTTAACACCAATTCTCTTAGAGATCCATCCCTCATCCATATGGATGATCAATCAATTATTAGACAAGTCTCAAAACAAGCGGTGGATCCAAGGATACCACCTATCTTTTTGAAACAAAAAGCACCCATCAATGATCAACCTTATGAACAAAAAGTGGATAATCCGTTATATAGACCTCCATCACAAGTAGAACAAGCATTAGTCACTCAACAAGGTCAAGGGAATCTAAACCACATGGTAGGTCAAAATCTACCTCTACAATCAACAAAACCCTTCTCCACACCACTCGCAACATAAAATGTGGCAACTAATACATGGAGACCCAATGTATCAAGAACTCTATATGACACATCTTTCAATCCATGACAACAAGACCCTAATGTCAACATGAAAAATATGGGTAGCCTACCACCTACACAACAATAGTATGTAGCAAATCAACAAACCAATATTCTCCCACAACAACAGTTGCATGATAACATTCCACCACAAGCACAACACATGCATGTCATGCCTTGCATAACCACCCCATTTTATTCTAGAATAAAATAGGTCCCCCTTTGTCTTTTCCTTTTGGCCCTTGGTTTTCTGCCTTAGGTGTTTTCCTTTCAAAGTTCTGTCGGAGGCGGAACCGGGACCAATACCGGACTTGGAAATTCCTTCTAAGTTCAGGTCTTGTTCCTTCCCCAGTTCCGGTTCCAATAGACCTTGGTTTTTTGTTTCTTTTGTTCTTTGTCGGAGTCGTGTCCGGGCTCGGTTTAGAATGTTGAATTTTCTCAAGTTCCTTGTTTTGGTCCCGTCCTGGGTCCGACCCCGCCTTTTCTTTTCTCTTCGTTGGTCTTTGTCGGTTTGTGTCCTTTGCCTTAGGTGTTTTCTTTTCGGCCTTAGGCATTTTTTTTCATGTGTTTTGGCAGACCCGGAACCGGAACCAATTCCGAACTTGGAACTTCTTCCAAGCTCCATTTTTGTTCCTTCCCTAGCCCTGGTCCCGCCGCTTTGGTCTTCTCTCCCTTGCGCGTTTGTTTCTCATTGTTCTGCTTGTCCCGTTCTTTTCATTTTGTTTCCTTTTTGCTTTATCGTGGGGTTGTCCTCCCCTTTTCTCATTCTCTTTCTGTTCCTTTCTTCCTCCTCTTTCGGATGACGCCGGAGGCGGGTTCGGATTTTGGTTCCAACCCCGGTTCTGCCTTGTTAGTCACTCTGCTCCGGCTCCACCGGTGTTTTGTTCCCCATTTTTTTGCGTTTTGGGTATTCTCACGAATGTAGATCCGGGACAAGGTATGAACTTGGGAATGTTGATTATTTTCCCTGGCTTGTTCTCGCCCTGACTCTGGTCCTGTTTCTGGTTTTCTTTTGGCCCTGCCCCTGCCAGTTTTGAAGGCGGGGGATGTCACATCTAGGTCATGTTTTGTCTCGATCCCGATTCTACCAGGACTTGTTTAAATTTTGCATCCCATTCCCGTGTTGGCTCCACCTCCACTGGAGTTAAGTTTCTTTTTGGTAAAAGGCATGATATTAATGTATTGTTCTAACGAAGACCTTATTTTGCAGGCTCAGGTTCTATGCATGGTGATCTGTCTCAGGGAGTCGGCCAAAATTTTGAGTTTGGTGGAAGGTTTCGGCGATTCAGCGGAATTTCCCTGAAGGAGAATGGGTTTGTCGCCGAGAAAACATTAGGTCGCTATAACATCTCCCTGACCATGAGAAGTCACGCCAACTGAGGGAGGTCGCGCCTAAGGTGGTTTTCGGGGAAGGTTCACGTTCTCGCTATGAGGTTTCACCGACTCATGTGGGTCATGTCGATGCGGCAAGGGGGAGTCTATTGGTGGTCTTCAGCAAAAGAACAGAGATATCACCACGACAAAAGGGTCAACTGAGTAAAACCTTCGCGAAGACAATAGATGTCTACAGGACATCTCCCCGACCGGATAATGCTACGATGACGCATGTGAAGTAAAAGAGCCCAGTCGGCACAACTAAAGAAGGGTTTTAGTGAAATGAAAGGATCGCCAAGGGTGATCCCTTCGGCGTAATGTCTGGCCGAAGGGGCGAGGTTTTGGCGACAAGAGCGGCTTCGACGTAGGGATCTGATCTCGCCACAGGATCTTGGCGATGGGCGAAGGTCACACCGAAAGGAAATGAGCTCGGGGAGAAAGCGGGGGTTCACTGAAGGATTGGAGCTTCACCATGTGGTCTCAGCGAAGGGTTGGTGTCTCACCGACATACGATATTGATTGAACCACCATTGACTGCCCGAGAAGCTCACATGGCGCAGGCCCGACTGATCATGAGGAAATCTGCAGGATGCAAGCGATGTGGGATCCTTCTGAGATCATGAGCCAATAGACCAGCTCAGAAACTGTGATATCTGGATCTGAAGAAGAAGCTCGACACTCTGCTTCCATGGGATCGGTCAACGTGCAAAACAAGCAGAGAGTCGAAGGTAGAAGATAAAGCCGTAAAAAGAGGGGACAACTATGAGATCTGCTGGCAGAGGTAGCTCGACATTAATGATGATAATTTAGGGAACTCAAAGCCGCTCCGTCAGAGTTCAAAGTTGAACATGGAGGCGTGGGAGTTATGACGGTAGCTACAAAAGATCTGCAGAGCACCTCAGGGGACAATCTTCACCGACATAAGATAGCAAGGATTCAGATTTATTGCGGAATCCACTTTTGTTAAAGATCCGGGCGCCGACTTCCTGACACCACGGGATATTTTGTAAACCCTAAAAATGGGCATCGACATTCTTCTCAGGGAGATTTATATATGGCATTCTTGCCTCTTTGTAAATGGGTTTTTTTTCCAAAATTTTAGTGTTAGCACTTCTAGATTAGAACTTCTAGGTTTAGAGAACTGTTTAGAGCTAGAACTATTATGAGTTAGTCAGCTAGCAAAAGGAGATCGAGTTGCATCTTGATTCTCAGTAATGAGAGCTTCTCCTATCTTCTTAGTTAGCAGTTAGATTTCAGTACAGATTGTAATGTATTTTCAAAGTTCTTCTAGTGTAGATGGAAGTAGTCTGAAGACACAGGTTTTCTGTACACTGGTGATTGTGCCAGATTTGTAAATGTTGCTTATCTGTCTAACCCACAGTAGAGGCAACCAGATTCAAATCTACTTCATATTGTGTTCCATAACAGTATTTATCTAAAATTAATCATCTAATTTTGAAAGCTTTCAAGGAATGAAATCTTATTTTTTGTTTTGCTTAAATGGTAGTTTATAATCAGTTGTTAAAAATCAGCACTTTGAATGAATGATACTGTGTGTTAATCACAAGTTAATTTGTTCTTCAGTTTTAGTTTACAAATTCCTTGAAAGGCAATAAGTTTGGTTAAATTGGATGAACTATTGTTCTTTTTCTGTTCCAAAACCCTGATCCATCTTTTTTTATTTCTTTAAAACCCCTAGTTAGAATAGGTTTTATTTCATGCTTGATCTTAGAACAATCCAAAAGCCCAACACCAGCAGGCCCCTTGAATATTACTGTTGTATTGGCCACTGAGTAACATCAGCACAGTTGAGACCCAACTACCAAGACCTTGGGAGCTAAGGCATCCATGTGTTGCCTTTCTCTTTTAGGAGAGGCAGAGTAGCAATATTCTGCTTGCATTGTTGTGGTGCCAAAATCACCATCAAAAGGAACTGGCACTAGAGGGAGGGCAAGAAGGGAAAACTGGATAAAGCTGGGTCATCTTCCCTAGAAAGGCCCCACAGAGTTCTTCGGTCAACTGGGAATCCATCATCCTTCATAGAACTCAAGACCCCAACAAGAGATAAGTATCACAGAACTGGGGCAACCATCATACCACCCTTATCAGCTCCACTCACTCCACCATGATTTGCACCAATACCTCAGCGGATACCCATTAATCCATCTGCCAATTCATCTCAATTATCATCACCGCTGATTCAACCCATACAACAGCTGGCTCAACCACCACCACCGCCACCAATGGCTTTCTTTCAGAATAATCCCTCTCCATTAGGGACAATCCCTGGAGGTTTTCATGATATGCCCAAAAACCCTGAGAAATTCTGCCCTAAGTACATCCATGGTGAATCGCGAAGTGCTGAAGAGCACATACAAGCTTTCAAGGATGCTTGCACAAGAGCTCAAATAGCTCACCACGATGTAGTTTGCAGATTGTTCCCTTACTCCTTAGGGGATATGGCATATAATTGGTACCTTAACCTTCCTCAAGGTTCCATTCTGACCTGGAAACATTTGGAAAATTCCTTCATTAACCAGTTCAGGGTGTATGTGGATCCAACTCTTTTATATCATCAATTTGCTACTATAAGGAAGGAACAGGTGAATCTTTGCCTTTATTCAATACTAGGTTCTAGAGAATGTATAGGAGATTACAAGATCCCTATTGGGTTACTGAGAACAGCGCTATCCAGGCATATTTTTGGGTTATAGACCCTTTGCTAGGTTTGTTCTTGCAAAGGACATATCCAGCAGCTGACATTGATTCTCTATCCAAAGTCTATCATTTGGCTATTAAGTTGCACCAGCAAGTTAGTTCTCAACAAGGAAGTCTGGGAGGAGGTTTCCCTTCAATGGGATATCAGATGCATAGCTCAACTCCTCTATTCAACACTATCCTAGGGATGTCTCCTTCTCACTATGGGCCTATGTCTGAATTGCAAACCCAACCACCTATCCCATTCTTTGCTACTGGAACTTCTGATCTCTTTCAACAATCACAGGTTCCTCAAGGTTCCCAAGGTCATCCTAACCAAATGGGAACATCAAATCATGGTGATCAGCCACCTGTTGTTAAGAGTGTGGAAAGTCAGAAGACAGTTCAGCTTACCAACGAGGTAAAGACCCTGAAGAAAATGTTGTCTCAAGTTACCAATGACATGGCTCAACTGCGGTTGAACCCTTCCCAAAACTAGGGGAACTACCCCAATCAGAACAGCAATAACTTGGGTACTTATCAGAGCAACAACAACTACAGCCAAAGAGGTTATCAAAGCCAGAACATAGGGTATAATCAACGCCTAAATAACAACAGGCAATGGAATACAGGGCCTAATAATGGTGGAGTCCCTCACAACTATCAAGCAAATGAGGAGAGAACGCATACTACAAACGTGGCTGACCTCAACTTCATGACTAATTGGTGCAGATTGCATGATACGACAACCCATTCTGAGGTAAATTGTCCTCAAATGGAGAAAGTCGTCAAGATGGCATACGAAGATGCTCGCACATTCTAGGGGAATTCACACAAAGAAGGTGACTCGGCGGATACTGCAATGACTTATGAGCTCTTCGAGGAGGAGCCCTCATTCCCAAGGCAAGAAGAGAATGAACCCGAGGAGGATTCATACGATGTCCAAGCTTTTCAGAAGAAGGGAGGACACTTCCTGAAAAATCAAGGTAAGGGGCCATTCACTACATCAGCACCTCCTAATCACATGGTGCCTCCAAATCAAAGGGTTGATAATAATCCTCCTCCGCCACAAGGCCCGCCTAATCTCCATAACAAGGGTAATCCCTCTGCAGTTTTCAAAAGTAATTCAAGTTATAATGCAGAATTTGACATTGTTTCTGAGATGCAGAAACATAAAACTTCTTTGTCATATTTTGACATTTTAAAGTGGTGCCCTGCCCAAAGGGAAATAGTGCTAAAAGCCTTGGAGCAAGCTGACAAGTTGAAAGGAAAGAGTAAGGTGGCACCTGTTGGGGACGTGAATGTGGCCTTATATAGAACCAAGGTGGGTACTCCACCTTTCCTTTTAAGTTTAAGAATTTCTAGCAAGAACTTACATAACTGTTTATTGGACTCGGGGGCTTCAGGAAATGTCATGCCATTTTCCATATGTAAGAAGTTAGGATTAAACCCTATTCAAACCAATAAGAAAGTCATTCAACTGGACAAAACAGAGGTCAATGTAGTGGGGGAGTTAAAGAACATACATGTCCAAGTTGGCTTTGATCCTAGGATCCTTACCAACATAGATATTCAAGTGGCAGATATTCCTGAGACCTATGGTATGTTGCTAAGCCGAGATTTGATGAAAAATTTAGGGGGATATCTTGCTCTTGACTTCTCACATATGTGGCTATCATGGAAAGGGATTCCTAATAAAATTAGGATTGAAAGCGAGCCTCGCCTTAAGCATATCATCACTGAGTATGATTGTCTCAATGAGGTGGCCTACTTTGAGACTGAGACGGGGGTTTATAAGCAAGAAGAAATTCTGACCTTCTCGGTTCTCAATTCCAAAGACATGTCAAAACTGAAGTGTCCTGATGCTACAATTAATGGAAATCAACGGGCCCTGATTAGAAAGCTGCAACAAGACCAACTGGTCTTAGGGGCAGATATAGATCTACAAAGCCTCCTACTTCCTAATTGGTGCAGGATACATTATCAAACTCATTCTGAGTTGGCTTGCCAACCCTGCATCGACATTCTAAATCACGTTTGTAAAACTGAGGAAGCTAGCTCAAGTTGCCCTGAGGCCATTACAGACTGCTTCTCATTTGAGGCCAAGGAAGCAACTATGTTAACCAGGGATACAATACTTTTAGAAGAAATCTCTTCTCAAATCAAACCTGCTCTAGACACACGCCCAAATCAACATACTGATGAGGAGCAACCCCAAGATCTGCTTGACACCCCTGTGCTTACAAATGAAACAAAAGCCAAGGGGTTAACTAAAGACACTAGTGATGGTCAGAAGGATAGTCACGGATCAGATGCTGTAACTAAATATGAATTGGAAAGCATGCCTAAGGAACTTACAAAACACCCTTCCCTTATACCTGAAGTAAAAGATCAAGGAGTCCTAAATCTGGCTCATTCTACTCAAGCACCCATAACAGCTTCAAAACAATCAGCCCCAGCCCACGATCAGCTATGGACCCTTACCTTTGATGGATCCAAGTCCAAGAACGGTTGTGGTGTTGGAATTATGCTAACTAGCCCGAAAGGGAAATTTTTCTTTGCTTCTTACAAGCTGCAATTCAGGTGCACTAATAACATAGCTAAATATGAAGCCCTAGCTCAAGGATTAATGTTTGCACACAAGAAGAGGGTCACTGCCTTGGTAGTCAAGGGAGATTCAGAAATAGTAGTCAAGCAAGTTCGTAGCCAGTATACATGTCACAATATAAGGCTAGTTGCATATAGAAACAAGGTATGGAACGATTGAAGACTTTGATGCCTTTGGGATTAGTCTCGTCCCCAGAGAAGAAAATCAGGTAGCTGATTCACTGGTTGTTGCTGCAAGCACCTTGGAACCTATGCAAGGCTCCAAATTCAAAAGATTATTAGTGGAATTGATGTCCACCCCAACTGTTCCTGACAATATTAAGAATTTCCAAGTCTTTGATGATGATCGGCACATTCTGGCATTCTTGGCAAGCTCAGATGTCTTTGAAGGGAAAATTATTGATGAGTCTAACAGAGATCAAGGGGATTGGAACCATGAAGAATGTGATACAGAAGGGGTCCTTAATCTGAAAAGTAATAACATTCCCAAGGGAATGGTTGCTCTAGAGAGAATCTTTGACTCAGATCTGAGGGCTCGAGAGAAGGCATTAGCTGAAGAAAAGGGAGGCGAATATGAGACAGCTAACCTAGCTGACTCGGGCCCTGAAAGGAATGTCTACATAGGGAAGGCCTGCCCTGAAGCAATTAGGGAAGACATATTGATGGCACTAAAAAAGGATATTGCTGCGATAGCTTGGGGATATGAAGACCTACAGACATTTGATGCTTCGGTTATGACCCACACTATCCCTTTGAAGCCCGAAGCTAAACCCTTCAGACAGAAGCAGCGCCCTGTCAATGCTCTGATTGAACCATTGATCTATAAAGAAGTTCAGAAATTGTTGTCTGCGAGGATAATCTTCCCTGTGCGCCATTCAACTTGGGTGGCTAACTTAGTCTTGGTTCGTAAGAAAAATAGGGAGATCAGACTATGCGTGGACTTCAGAAATCTAAATAGAGTTTCAGAAAAGGATAACTACCCACTCCCTTCCTTGGATGAGGCATTGCAGACTGTCAACGGATCTCAAATGATGTCATTCTTGGATGGTTACTCTGGGTACAACCAAGTGATGGTTGACTTTGAGGACAGGATGAAGACGACTTTCACTACCAAGTGGGGAACATTCGCATACAGAAGGATTCCATTTGGTCTGATAAACGCTGGAGCAACTTTCCAGCGCGCCATGGACATAGCTTTCAAATATTTAATTGGAAAATGTATTATTGTTTACATAGACGACCTGACAGTGTTCTCCAAGGATCGATTGAACCACGCTATGGACTTAGCCAAAGTTCTTCAAAGATGCATCCAATATGGAGTTTCCTTAAATCCCAAAAAGTATGTGTTCGGAGTTTCTGAAGGGAAGCTCTTGGGACACATAATTTCAGAAAGAGGAATAGCCATCGACCCAGATTGAGTTGAGTCCATTCTCAAGATAGCCATGCTAGGAAGCAAGAAGGAGATGAGGTCTTTCTTTGGAAAGATCAACTTCGTAAGGAAATTTATTATAGGCTTTATAGAGATTGTAAAGCCATTAAATGAGATGATGAAGAAGGATGCCAAAATAGAGTGGAGTGATGAGGCGAAGGATGCATTTTCTCAAGTCAAGCGATCCATTTTAGAAGCTCCAGTCCTTACTAGCCTTGACTACTCGGTACCGTTTTATGTTTATTCTTTTGCCTCAGAGCATTCTTGTGCAGTTGTCCTAACTCAGCGGAAAGAAGAGGGGGAAGAAAGGCCAATTGCTTTCATGAGCTCTCCATTCAAAAATGCTGAAGTAAAATACCCACCTCTTGAGAAGCAAGCTTTTGCACTGGTCCGAGCTGTTAAAAAATTCAGGCACTACATCCTTCGAAGCTAGGTCATTGTTGTGGTTCCTGATGCTGCTGTCAAGTCTCTACTAATGCAAAGCGAACTAGGAGAAAGAAGAGGGAAATGGATGGCCATCTTGCAAGAGTTTGATTTAGAGATACACCCTATGAAACTTGTCTGAGGTACTGGTTTGTTTGAATCCATGGCTGATGCTAGTAACAACGTTATTTGTCAACAATATACTACTCAGTCCTTCTCAAACGACCCATGGTATGATGATCTCATTTCTTTCATGCTCAATAACCGGTGTCCGAAGGGAATGAATGCCACTTAGAGGAGAGCCCTGAGACTGAAAAGCTCACATTACATGCTCAAAGGGGGGCTCTTATATAGAAATAATTTCGAAGGAATGTACTTAAGATGCCTTGATCATCAAGAGGCTAAACATGTGATCTCTGAGTTTCATGGGAAGCATGGAACAGGTCATGGATTTGCCGATTCACTGGCGCACCAGATCCTCCGATCTGGTTATTACTGGCCTTGTGTTTTCAAGGATGCACATCAACATGTGAGAACATGTCACATGTGCCAAGTTTCTACACCAAGGGAATGCCAATCAACCATGCCAATACAACTCGTTTATGAGGTAAGGCCCTTTGCTTTAATGGGCATTGGATTTCATTGGGGTTATCAACCCAAACTCTACTGCAGGGCATAAATTCATCTTGATTGCTACTGACTACTACACAAGATGGACAAAGGCTATACCCTGCAAAAATAGCACAACAGAGGTAGTGATCAAGTTCCTCACCTAATACATCACTACAAGGTTTGGGGTACCCTTTGCTCTGGTATGTGACAATGGTTCTGCTTTCTCTTCTGCTGAGTTTATTTCTTGGGCCTATAATCACAAGATTGTCTTGAAATATTCGTCAAATTATTACCCACAAGGCAATGGAGTTGCAGAGTCTACTAATAAGAATCTCTTAGGGGTGATTAAGAAACTGTTAGAACATAACCCTAGAGACTGGCATAGCCAGCTTAGATTTGTAATATGGGCGATCGGATTAGATTATGTTGCCTAAACACCACCATTCAACCCGGTATATGGCCAGAGCCCTGCCTTTCCCATCCGCAAATACCTCATCCTGAGTCTATGCAAAAATTTACCCAAGGATGAGGGATAGGAAGTTTCATTAGTCACATAGTTGAAGAGCAGAGATGGGCCCTACACAATTCTTTAGGTGACAAAGTCGTTGTCAAACCACTTGACAAAAGAGCTAAGCTGTTTTAGATAACCAAACTCAGATATTATGGGACAAAGCCAAGAAAAGAAAGGCAGCCATCGGAATTTGACAAACTTTAATGGGTCCTTATCGTATTGTCAGATCTTAGGAGAAAATGCTTTCCGATTGAGTAGTTTAACTGGAGAACCTGTCCCCTTGCCTGTCAATGGACAGTTTCTTAAACGTTATTTTGAACCATGAAGTTGGCATTTTGATAGGTAGTGTATTTATATAAATAATTTTTGCTTGTAAATAATCCCTGTGTATAATCTCCCACTCTTTGTGTAAATAATGTGGCTCTTGTTTGTAAATAGTTTGTTGTTTATTTGCTTTTCTTCCTTTTCTTTCCATCTGTTTCCTTTGTTCTTTGTTTTTGTTTTTGTTTTGTTCTTTGGGGTTGGTTTGTTTCTTTCCATTTTTGAAGTGAGGGGTTGTTATCTGAAGCATGCTTTGGTCATTAGGAGAGAAGTGGTTTAGATATTTTCACGTTCCCTGATTGGATGATTTTGTCCCCAATTCTTTGTCTCATGCTTGTTGTCAATAAAAGTGGTGGAAAGTTTTGAAACAAGGTGCTAAGTAGGTAACTCTCATCAGCTCCCCTGAATCTGTCACAAATTATCAAGATCATCTCCTCTTATAAGGGTATATTTGTCCTAGGACTATGGTGTTGTAAGATTTGAGTGAAAAATCCAATCTCCCAAGTGTTGTTATGAGGTCCACGGTAGTTTTCAACCCAGATCAGATGTTAAACATCTGACATATTGAAAAGAAAGAGCAGAATTAAATGAAATATCTGAAACTCCAAAAAAAAAAAAGGATTATCAAAAGAAGAAGAGT
>VDFB02378403.1:0-42465 GCA_007258455.2 Sequoia sempervirens | reverse complement strand
TATCTTCTTAATGTTTTTCTTAGAATTGTGGATTGATGGGGTTCTAATATGGGGCCTAGCATATCCCTTAACTTGGTGGCATCCTGTCTCTTCAAAATTTTGATAAATAAATATATATATTCTCCATTCCTTTAGTGTGAGCATGAATGCAATATCATCCTCTCACTAATGTGGGGTAAATACATAGTGTTGTAAATTATCACCCTTAATAATTTCACACTACATGGACATATTATTTTCCCGATGGACTTAATTATATTAATAATTTATTTATTTCACGGCCAAATTGAGAAAATGTAATTAAAATCCTTGATATCCCAACAAATTTGGGCCTAAATCACCCAATCAATGGCGAGCACCCTTGACCTAAGGTTTCCCTATTTTTAATATTATTTTAGTGTCAACCCTTAGAGATTTAAAAAGGGTCCCAAGTTAGCCTATGTCCAAACAGATTAATTGGGATGCATATCTAAACAAGTTTTCTTTTCATTTGAACATTAGAAGCTATTATGATCAATCATGCACTTTTATACTCTAATTGTGAAGATGTATATATGAGTTTTCCCCTGTGTGCTAGCTATAATGATATATTATGTTATCTAGACTAACCTCTTATAGGTCTTCAAGAAATTCAATAATATGTTATCAAATTTTTGTGGCAAATTATGATGTGGATTCTAGTTCGACAAAGATTTGATACTTAAGGAAAAATTATCATTTTCCATTATAATTAAATATGTTTATTTGGCCTCTACCTAAACTAGGGCATGCCCTCTTTGTCATCATTATTTTCTATGCATGGAGGTAGAAACACAAAAGTGGGTTTTCACTTAGGAAAGCCCCTATACAACACAAAATTTCCCCCTCTTTTCATGTGTGTAGGTTAGATCCAAAATTTTCATTAATAGGAGGCTATAGGGAAACATAGAGTAGACTATAACCTATCATCTAAAGTTAGAAAATCCTAAAAAGAAGCATCTCTAATGAAGGGTGCCATCACACTTGACCCTCATATTCAAGCTCATTTTTTAAGAATGGGTTCTCTCTATAAATGTTTTCCATATTTTTGTCTGTTCAATAAATATTTATTTTTATCTATGTAATAAATTATATTTTTAGATCTAGGGTTTATTGAAAATAGGCTTATTAAATCACATATCAAACTTATCCTCTTAGAAACATAAAAGAACCAAACCTTAGCAGATTGGCTCTCCTTTTAGGCAGCTAGCCAATCATAAAACCCTAGTTGGTTTATGTTCTAATATAGGGAAAGAAAATGAGTTGATCCTAGTTAATCTACTATAAAGATCTAGGCCCCTTTTTTATTTTACACTCATCATATTGCTCAATGTGTCCTACAAAATCATTTCCAAAGCATTGGATGTGAAATTCTATCATCTCCTTCTCCAATTTATTCATCCTAAACAAGTGAGGTTCATAAAATTTGGAAATATTCTAGATAATATTATTGTTGTTTAGGAAGACATGGAATGGGCTTACTACTCCCAACAGGAGGTCATATTCTTGAAGATTGACTTTGCCAAGGTTTATGACCATATTGATTGGCCTTTTACTCTTTCCATGCTTCAGGCTCTAGGGTTTGGTTCCAACTTCATTCAATATTTTAGTATACTTTTTGCTAATTCCTTTTCTTGAATTTGTTAGGGTTAGAATGAATATATATAATAATTAAATGTAGATTTGATCAATAAAATAGAGAAATAAAACACACAAAAAAATTATAGTAGCAACAAGATAAGATAGAAAATTTAACATGGTTCACCCAATATGGGCTACATCCACAAAATCGTAGAAATCCAATGATTTTATTATCTAGTGGAAAACATATTATAATCTCACTAATAATTCCCTACTACAACTCACATACCAATTACTTATCACAAGCTTTTATAGAAGGTTCTAGAATTAGGGTTTTATAAAGTAGTTATTTATTTTTTCAGTGATGAAGTGGAAAAATAGGAGAAAAAATGTTCTTGGGGGTGGCCACCCCTAAACGCCTGACTAGGGCTTGGATAGACCCCAGACCTCAGCAAGGATACATGAAGAGTGTATAGTATAGTATGATCAGTCACCACATACCAACAATCTCCCACTTGGAGATTGATCAAGTTCCACACCAAACAATCTCTTACTTAGAGATTGATCTTGGATGACACCACCACACTTACAGATCCCACTAGAAATAAACACCTTGGATCATATTTCTCTATTATAATTTTAACCATGAAGACCAATTGAACATGAAGAATAGCTCAAGTTCTCCCTTATCACTACCTTTGTAAACATATCCACTAGATTGACATCTATATGTATCTTTTCCATTATCTTTACCTATCCATCCTCCAACACTGACTGAATGAAATAAAATCTCAGTTGTATGTGTTTAGTTTTAGAGTGCAAGGTAGAATTATTTAAAAGATGTATAACACTCTATCTATCTATAAACAAGTGATTCTAAGCCTATTGTTTTCCCAACTCTTCCATGAAAAGTTGCAACCATACCATCTCCTTTGTTGCCTTATTGAATTAACATACTCTGCCTCCATGGTGGATAAAACAACCACCTTTTGCAACTGAGAAATTAAAATCACTATTGTCCCACCAATTGTAAATACAAAACTTATGGTATTTCCATGGTATGAATATCCCCTACCAACTTTGAGTCAACATAGCCTTTTAAGTCAATATTAGAGCCCCCAAAACATAAAATTTTATTGGATGTACCTCTCAAGTATGTGAGGATCCATTTTACCACATTCTAATGCTTAACTCTAGGATGACTTGTATACCTACTAACAACTCCTACAACATGTATAATTTTTCATATTGTACATACCATGGAGTACATTAAACTACCTACAATTGAATCATATGGTACCTTGGACATTTTTTCTTCCTCCTCTTGTTTCTTTGGACACAATCCTTTGCCAATTTAACATGACTAGGAAAAGGTGTGTAAACAGCTTTGAAATTCTCCATATTAAATCTCTGCAACAACTTATCAATATAGTCATCCAGAGATTAAAAAAAAATAAAAAAATCTATCTCTTGTAATCTTCATACCAAGGATTTGTTCACTACCCCCAAATACTTCATAGCAAAAGAATTCACTAACTAATATTTTCACTCCTTAATGTGAACCATGTTATACCCCACTGTAAGCATATCATCAACATATTAACATAAAATAATGTAGCTATCATCATATAACCTTTTAAAATAAAAACAAAGGTTTGAATTATACCGATTGTAGCCATGTTTAGCCATAAAGCTATCAAATTTAATATACCATTGTTGAGGTGCTTGCTTCAAGCCATATAAACTTTTCTTCAATCTCACACCAATTTCTCTTTACCTTTGACCTCAAATCCTTGTGGTTTTTCCATATATATTTACTCTTCCAAAGCAGCATGGAGAAAGGTTGTTTTAACATCTAGTTCTTCCAAATGCAAATCTTCAGTAGCCACAATACTTAAAATAGTGCATATAGAAGCCAATTTAACAACCAGGGAAAAAGTCTCATCAAAATCAATACCCTTTTTCTATGCAAATCCCTTTACAACTAACCTAACTTTAAATATTTTCTTACCTCCATCCTCCTATTTTAGCCTATAAACCCATTTGTTTGGTAAATCCCTTTTACTTGCAAGGAACTTGCATAATTCCCATGTCTGATATTTCAGCAAGGAGTCCATTTCTTCTTCCATTCCATGCTCCCACTAAACCTTGGTATCCACCTACATAGCTTCATCATAACATTCTAGTTCACCAACATCAACTAATAAAATAGAATACAAAGAGGGAGAATATTTTTTCAAAGGTCTAATTATCCTTGAAGATCATCTAAAATCCACTAGAGTTTGTGGTATTTGTTATTTTTTTTTCAAAGCATGAGGAACCACTAGAACATCATTGTTTGGAGTATCATCCAGCATTGCATAATCATTTTATTTATTCTCATGCTACTGCAACTGATCTTTGTACAACACTCTCATTGAATATGAAATCCCTTCTTTTCACAATTTTCTGATTTTCAAAATCCCAAAGCCTGTAACCAAATTCATCAATTCCATATCCAATAAATATACATTTCTTTGATTTAGCTTCTAGTTTGGTTTGATTTTCAGAATATACATGTGTGAATGCTTCACAACTAAAGGTTTAGAGAAAATAATAACTCACCTTCTTACCTGTCCATGCTTCCTATAGAATACCACATCCCAAAGGAGTAGAAGGACCCCTATTAATTTGAAAAACAATAGTGTTTATAGTCTCTTCCCATATGTTTAAGGGTCACTCAACATGTAACCTCCTACTCCATGTGCACTCCATTTTCCTATGGAGTCCTTTGAACCATTTTCTTCCTATGAATACCATTATTGGAACAATAATATTCAAACTCTTATTTGCAATACTCATCGCCATAATTAGATCTGAGACATTTTAATATTTTACCTATCTCATTCTCAACCAAGCTTATCCATTTCTTAAAAATTTCAAATACATCAAATTTCTACCTAAGGAAATAAATACATACCTTCCTAACTTCATCATCAATGAATGTAACATAATATTGATAGCTACCAAGAGAAGATACCTAATTTTGTCCCCATACATCCATATGCACAAGCTCTAATTTCTCATTTTTCTTTTGCTTCCCATCCTTGAGAAAATTAACTGTCTTTTTTTTCCATACACACAACTTTCACATAAATCCATATTAACAAATTTTAGACTTGGTAAAAATTTCTTTGAATGAAGTAATTTCATACCTTTTTCACTCATTTTTCCAAGTCTCTTGTGCCATAGTGTTGTTTCAGAACCCACAACCACTATTTGATCTTCTACCTACTAAACTCTAGCAACTATTTCTGAACATTGACTTTTCTCTATAACAATTAAAGTAGAAGGAATAGTATGACCTGTACAAAGATATAATGTGCCTACTTTCACACCTTTTGCTACCACTAAGGCACATTTTGTATCCTTCCAATTTTTATCACTAAATATAAAAAAAAAACCTTCATCATATAGTTACCTTGCAGAAATTAAATTTTTACCTAACCTTGAAATGTGCCTTATCTCATGTAGTAGCCAATGATTCTCATTCTGCAACTTGATCTTGATTCTTCCCTTTCCAATAATCTAACAAACTTCATTATCAGCCAAATAAACCAACCCAAAATCCCCTTAGACATAGTTAAAAAAATAACTTCTATGGGGGTAGCATGAAAAGAAGCCCCCAAATATGACACCCAATAATCATCAGCATTATCAAGGGAAAGAATCAAAGCATCCTCATCATATTTATTACTTACCACATTTGCCTCCTTACTTCCTTCCTTTTTGTCTCCTTTATTTTTTTGATACTAGCAATCTTTCTTTAAATGACCGAGCTTACTAGAGTACCAACAATCCCTCTTGTCTCTAGATTGGGACCTTTTTTCCTTTAATTTTTCTTGTGAATTCCCATGACTTCCATAATTGTTTCCTCTCTCCTTTTTTTCCCCTTGCTTTCTGCAATCAAAACATTACCTGATGTGGATGCTCCACCTAAGATTTTCCTATGAATTTTCTCACTCAAAATAACACAAACAACATCATTGAATTTCAATGTATTTGAAATAGAAAAAGAATTGCTAATAGCCATTACCAAGTTAGTCTAGCTTTCAGGCAAAAAATACATAATCAAAAGAGCCATAACTTCTTCATCAAATTTTACAATTACAAAAGTTAATGGCTGGTAACCATATTAAACTCATTTAAATGATCAACAACTAACCCACCTTCTACCATTTTCATATTAAATAAATACTTCATAAGAAATACCTTATTTAAAGGAGAAGGATTTTCATATAACTTCGTCAGGTTTTGCATCAACTCTTGAGTTGTCTTTGTTGTAATATTGAGTGCCACAAATTGTTCTAGGCATAAACAAATACTGTCAAGTGCCTTTCTGTCCAAAATATCCCAGTCCTCATAGAAATTGTTGAGGGCTTCTTGGTTTTCCATTCCAATGGCTTCCATAAATCCTTCTGATAGAGGTAGTCCCCCATCTACATCTTCCATAACTGTTAGTTCTACCCATTGAACTTCTCAACCTTCAACATACCCTTGTCTTCCATTACTCCCACTCAACCATGAGACCTTCCTATAGAGGACAACATAACACAACCTTGCTTTGATACAACTTGTTAGGGTTAGAAGTAAAATATCTAATAGTTAAATGCAAATTAGATTAATAAAAAAAAGAGAAAAAAATATAGCAGCAACAAGACAACACAAAGAATTTAACATGGTTCACCCAATATGGGATACATCCACAAAACTAAAACCATCCAATGATTTTATTATATAATGCAAAAAACATTACAATCTCGTGAATAATTCCCTATTGCAAATCACATCCCAACCACTTATTACAATAATTTTTAGAAGCTTAGATAGAATTAGGGTTTTACAAAGTCATTTTTATTTTGTCAATGATAAAAAAAAATAGGAGAATTTTTTTTCTCAGGGGTTGTCACCCTTGAGTCCCCACTCAAGGCCCGGCCCAGCCCTAGACCCCAGAGATGATACATGAAGACTGTATAGTATAGCAAGATCAGTCACCACATACCAACAATATTACCATCAAATATTTCCAAACCCAAAATTTTGGGCTATTTTTCTCCATTCATCAAGGTTTCCCTCTATCCCCCTATCTTTATATTCTTATTATTGAAGGATTTAGGTATCTTCTAGAAAAATTGGTCTCTAATGGGCTATTCAAAGGAATTTCCTTTCTTAATTCATTGAATCAACTTGTCAGTGGACACTTGGCAAATGATTCAATATTTCTCACTCTCATTAAAAAGGAGAAACATATAAGTGAAAATCTCAAGTTTTTGGAAACCTTCTGTCAAGTGTTGGGCTTGACCATTCAATGGTAAAAGATTCAATTTTTTTGACAATCCATTTTTCCTGTCTTCTTGGATTCAAACTTTTGGTTGGAAATGGATTGGACATGGAAAAATATCTAGATTTTTTGGCACCCCCCTTTCGTTTCAAGCTTCTTTAGTGGCCATATGGCATGTTTTTATCTCCATAATTGAAAAGAAACTTGCTTATTGGGTTATTAAATCCCCTTCTTAGTAGAGGAATTTTAGGTTTGTTCTAGAATTCTCACAACCACTCATATGTATTATTATTCTTGTTGGGATCCTTCTAAGGCTTATTATCTAAACCTCAAGATGATTCTTCAATATTTTCTTTAATATTTGTTTCATGAGCATAACTTGGGTTTCAATTGAGTTGCATGAGATTTTTTCTGCCTTGTGAATTTGGAGGATTAGGGTTCCTTACCCAATCAATGACAAGGACTGGGTCTATTCTTTAAATGAATAATTTGAGCTCTAACTAGAAATGAAGCTTGGAATATTTTTCTTCAAAATTGCATTTCCTTGAGCTATCTAGTCCATCAATCTACCTAGAAGGGGATTGATTTCCAAACACTTATCACCATAAAGGATGCAGTTCACATCAAAGGAACTTTCTTGGTCAAAAGAATTTGGCATGCTTATGAGGTTGTGCCTTGGATTGTTTGGAATGGGTCAAGTTTCAGAGAGGGCCTTTCTTTCAATCAACACAGTCTTTGGTGGTATTCACTCTTCCAAGATCAAGGTTTCCCTCTGGCCTAGTTTCCATGGGTGAAAACTCTAAGAATTTTTAAAAATGTATCCAATGTCTATGAGATTGATTCTCTAGAAATTTTATGAGTCTTTTTTCTTGGAATAAGATTAAAGAAAAGTATCACCTTTCTTGCCAACATTGTGATACTTTTACATTTGTTATAAGAGCTATTCCTACTGATATAACCCACAAAGTTATCCTTCATTCTTATAGTTTTCTATATATATAATCCTTGAACCTTATTTAAGTGCAAGTGCTAGTATATTTGTTGGTATCTTTTCAATAGATGTATTTAAGCTATCTATTCTAATTTTTGTTTGAAGAGTTATAAAAATAATATTACTTTTTACAAACTTGAACATGCCTTTTTTATTTATTGAAATGAATGTGAATTAAGATGGATAAATGACTAGTGAATAAAGAAAGTATAAAGATAAAGATAAAAATTAAATTATAGACCAAATTTAATAAAACAATAAATAATTATAAGTTCATATAATTGAATTAAGAATACTTTTATTGAAATAAAACTTTTTTTTTTTTTTTAATCTGAAATATATACTTATTTCACCATAAAAATATATATCAACAAATAACATTACAAATCAAATTTACACTATATGAAATAAAACAAAATACCTGCATTATCATATTCGTAAAAGAAACCATACTTTGTCTATTAGTAGAAGAGCACTGAGCAGACTTTCTTCCATTTATGTTATCACATTTGATCATTAGAGAAGCACACTAAGAAGATGCGATGTTCCAACAAATCTTGATGCCCTAAATAGAATTATGTTGAAATAACTAGAGTATACCTTATTAGGGCTCATTTTGATATACACCTAACTATGTTGAAATAACTAGAGTGTATTGATCATATTAGATGTTGTAAATTGCTTACTATTTACTCCTACCATTACCAGTATCAATAGCATCGTATTTGTAAACATCAATACAAGAATTTAACTTGAATATTTCTATTGGGCTAAATCATTTTGGAGTGCTTCTACAATGTCTAATTTGAAGGGAGAACACACTTCTCCTACTTCTTTGGAAAGGGAAAATATATTTGAATGCTATAGTTTTAGGGCTCAAAGTACTTTAACTCCATCGTTATGATGTATCCATAGCTTAAAATAACTAGAATCTTTTTAAGTAGAAAAAAAAATTAATTATTTATTTAGTTTGTTTTTTACTAATAATTAAAAGATAATTAATGATTTGTTTTTTTTAGTGTATTCTACTCTAGCTAGGCTAACTTAAGCCTAGTTAGGTGTTGGAGTTGACCCTTGATTCACTCCCCATGAGGTGTCAAAGTTGTTGAGGTGACTTGAGAGGTTTCCAATCCCTCTTAACACCTCTCCCTTGCATAGAGGAGAGCAACTCGCCATCATTGCAAGATGAGGAGTCCTCTCCTCAATCCATGGCATGTGATTTCCTATTCTTGTGCCATGAGTTTTCTCATTCTCATCCTTTATAATGAGGGTTTGAGCTCACTGTTAATAGCCAGCTAAATACAATCTTATGCAATTGTTTATTGCTTGTTTCGAATCTCCTAGATATTTTTAATTATAATATGGTATCAAAGAAGGAAGGAGATAGTTGTAGGCCCTATATTTGAACAATTTCATAGTATTTAGTTTGATAATCAACCCCACCATAGGCTAATTCAATGCATTTTTTGCAAGGCATTATTTATTGCAAGTAGTTTAAATCAAGTTGGTGTGATGAATTGAAGAGCCCCAAACAACTCTATTTTTTTCTCAAGCTCTCATGGCTCTACCTTTTCTCACATAGAGTGCTCATTCGAAAGGGCATCCACATGGAAGTGAAGGAATTTTTATTTTGGTTTTTTTGAGGCATGCGGAGGGGACCCACAATTTTATTGGCATTTGAATTTGTGGTCATAGAGACATCAATCTCTGCTCAAACTTGCATCCCACATTGCATATTTTGTAGGAGAAGGTAGAACACATCAAAAAAATTTGAGGATCTTAGAAGATAGTCAAGGTTTGTGGCAGTCAACTTGCACACTACAAGAAGGTGGAGAGGGGCGATAAAGGAAGAATTTGGGAGGATGACTTGTGCCTAGTGATATTCATCAGTATTTAGAGGCATTTTGCAACCCATGATCACTTTCAAACTGCCAGGCCATCCTCCTCATAGTTGTCACTAGAGATAAGTGTAAATAAAGTTGTAGAACTATCTTTGCATCCCTTCTCCTCATGCTAGATTCCCTTGCCTCAAGTTCATTTCCTCCCATCAATACTAGCATTTATTGCTTGTTTGACATTTTTTGGTGTGTTAAAACTGTTACATCTTAGCAATTAATCTAACATTCATTGCGTGTTTGACATTTTTTGGTGTGTTTAAATTGTTATATCTTAGAAAATTAATCTAACATTCAATTGTATTGGAGGTATATTCTACAAATTTTAAAGTCACTAATCATCTGTAACATATAAATTTGACACATAAAGTTAGCATTTAACTGTAAACATATAAAGTTACAAATTGTATTTGCTCATGGAAGATGAAGGGTGAGGTCTGGGTTGGCAGTTGAGGCCAATTTCCCCTCACAATCAAACCCTTTCTATTATTTTTCTCATGCTGATTCCAACAAGTGGTGGGAAGGGAATACTCACCTCCCCAATAGGTTTAGTTTTTTCTTTTCAAATGAAGTTAATTAAATTAGGCCTATTTTATAGGAAATTGACTATTTAATAACTTTTTCTAAATAGCACTAAGTTATAAAGTTCCAAAATATTTGCATTTGATATTTCACACATTTAGACCATCTCTACATGTTGCATCATTATAGTAAAGTGTACATATTGTGGGAGCACTCAACATGAGGATGAATTTTTTCCTCATTTCTCTCACACTATCTTTTCACAGCTTTGTAAGACTACAAAGCAACTTACTACTATCATCTTTCTAGATCTACCACTTTGGGATGTATGTCTACCTAACATTTCGTGTCTTTTTGAAGAATCTCATCTTGTTGATTTGAATTACACTATTGAGGACATTCGTCTTCTTTTTCATGTCATCTTCATTGAAGTTGCATGAGCCTTGTCTCCTTAAGATATTCTTGCTCATGCCTTGCCTACTTCAGCTTCTATAGTGACAGTGTCAGATTCTTATGGTTTTAGTTATCACCATACATTATGGTCCATTCCCTATTCCCAAATATTTGTCACACATCAGCTTTGGCTTGGAGATCATTGAGCATTCTACAAAGACATTATTGGAATCATCTATACCTTTGAATCTTGTGCATAATTTAGAGACTTTTATACTTCTTTCTTCCTGTTCCTATCAACAATGGGAAGATTATTTGCACACTTTTGTAGTTCACCTTCTTCCTATGGGGAGAAATGTGGCTCAGTGTTCATGGATTCTCTTTAACATACTTCATCAAGCATCTATGAGAAATGCAACATATATTATGGGGGGCTTCCAAGTCTCTCTTTGTGTCTCCTATTTTGGAGAAATTTATTGTACACATGTGACAAAAGTTGTCGTAGGGGGGTCATGATATAAGTCCTCCTCCTTCACTTGTTTTCTATTTTATGCATTTTGTTTCTTTTTGAAGAGGAGTTTTTTTCCCACATTGGTTTTCTCCTTTAGTCCACCTTCTGAGAAAAATTTGTACATGGGTACCTAACATGGCTAGTAGTTGGGACCCATTTCTTCTACCCACCTAAGCTATGCTTAAGGGTGGGTGTTGGTGTATTCTCCTCTAGTTAGGCTAACTTAAGCATAGTTAGGTGTTGGAATTAACCCTTGACTCATTCCCCATGAGGTTTCAAGGTTGTTGAGGTGACTTGAGAGGTGTCCAATCCCTCTCAACACCTGGGTATGTGCAAGATCATGATGGGCCAAAAAGTGGCAATATGATGGGTATGTGGCTAACGACTTTTTTTTTTTACCCAAAATTGATGAAACAAAAAGGGTTTTTAAAGGATATTATCAACTTTCCACCAATATAAATTATGTTTTACATTGAATTTAATAAGTAATTATTATTGATTTTCTATTCAAAATAAGACTAAAGTCCTAATTGATATACTAATTGAAAAACATCTTTAGCTTTCAAAAGGTATCACATTCTTTGAATCCAAAACATGTGTCGTATTCTATGCTTCACATACTATAGGATTAAAAGAGGAAAAAATGAATTTCATGAAGTTTTGACCAAGTTAAGGTGGTCAGACATACAATTTTTTTATATTTTTTAAAAGTTGTAATAAAAAAATTATAATTAATTATTTACTTGGAAAAAAATTACAAAAAAGTACGCATCAAATCAAGACATGATTCATCTACTTATATTTAAAATATAATAAAAAAATATTATCATTTCATTGTGGTTAGCGTGGTCAGATAGACACCTACTTATTTTTTTCCTGAAATATAAGTACTACTACATTGAAATTTTAAATTTTCACCAAATAGATTTAAAAAAAAAAAAAACTAGTAGTTTAGAAACTACATTCAATTTGCTACAAATTCTATTCTTACATATTTTTGAAATAATATAGATAACTTGTTTAATTTTTTATGTCAAGTTGCCTAACTCTGATCTTTCTAATTTTTTGCCACTTAAGGGCCTATTTTTTCCATGATGATCCTGCACATACCCACTTCTCCCTTGGATAGAGGAGAGAAACTCACTCCAACTATAGGATGAGGAGTCCTCTCCTCAATATATGGCATGTGATTTCCTATTCTTGTGGCATGAGTTTTCTCATCCTCATCCTTTATAATGAGGGTTTGAGCTCATTGTTAATAGCTAGCTAAATACAATTTTATGCAATTGTTTATGTGCTTGTTTCTAATATCCTAGATCTTCCTAATTCTAATAGTTTTGTGTTACCTTTAATGAAGATGTGTTAGATAACTTCAAGGAAAAAAATGGATAGTTCTTTTGTTGTGAAGGAAATAATGATAATAATCAGGACATGATTAGAGAGGAATATAGGATGAGAAGTATCCTCAACCTTTTAAGAGCTTCAAGTGTGGCATTTGAAAGAGAAAAAGTTATGGAAAAGGATAAAATATTTATCTCTACGTATCTTAAGTAAATATTAAAAGAACTAGGAGATACATATAAGAAAAGTTTTCTGAAAGAGGTATAGTAGATTTTAATTAAAGTTTTTAATATAAACTAGTATATTAAAGAAATCCATTAGAGTAGAGGTAGACAACAACAAATATTTATATTGATTATAAGATTATTGTTTTTAATTTTATAGGTGGATTATGTGCTCTTATATGAATGGCTACGTACCTTCTCTAGATGGGAGGCACATAATTTTATTGAAATAGGTGAATTGGACAACTTAAGGTAAAAATTATAAAATATTGTTATTATTTTTTTAAAACATCTAAATTATTAATATTATATATATGGATGGATTAAAATAGCATCAAAAATAAAATAAATAGTCAAATAATTTAATTAAATTATAAATATTTATGTAATAATTTAATGTTTTATATAATCATCAATTGAAAGGCTAATTACTTTGTGCATATTTTTAGATGGACTCAACCAAGATTTATCATGCATTGAATCAAAAGAAAAAGAAAAACAATTATAAATCTATGGATTTCATCTTGTCCTTTATAAGATGTTTGATTACAATTATAAGATTTCATGAAAACTAGTCATAATTTATGCACTGTGTATTCAATCTACACATGCTAAAAACAATATGGTGTCACAAATTTTTCTATAGTGACATGATTTTCAAACTTAATGTGTAGTGAACTTATAATTCATTTAATTAAAAACTAATAATAATTTGATTATGTTTTTATGGTAGTTGGTGGGTAGAGTCTGGGATCACTAAATTGATTCCAGATAGACAATGTCCAATTGAATATTATTTTTTAGGTGCCAGTGCTACTAATGAAGTGGAGATGTGTAGTAGTAGAGTGGCTTTGGCCAAATCAACAACACTTCTTTCTTTAATGGATGATCTTTTTGATGATTACCTAAAAATTAAGCAAGTTGAGCATATATTTAAGGCTATTATTCAAGGTTGAGATCTTTCTATTGTACAAGATATTCCAAATAATTTAATGAGAATTGTAGAATTTATTTTTCAAATAGTACATGAATTGGAAAGCAAGACTATTGAAAAGAAAGGACATGACATGATGTCATTAATTACAAAAGCGGTATGTATACCTTTCCAAAAATTATTTTATTAAAAGTGTAATCATTTTTAATTCATATAATATATGAAATAATAAGAAATAAAAGTTACCTTAGAGTTAACAATTTTTTTTTTATTCAAGGGGTAAATGCTTTTGACCAGAGCTATGAACCAGAATACAACCATTCAACAATACCACCCCAACGGGGTTTGAACCTTGGTGGCAAGAACAACAATGCCACCTTTAAACCATTACACCATGCCAATACCAGCTAGAGTTAACATTGATAAGAACATACAAATTCAAATATTATTTTATGTAAATTGGAAATTACTTTTTTCATGGATATATTTTAGCTTTAATTTAAAATATATTTTATTTTATCTTAAAAAAAAATTAGATATATTATTTTTGCACTAAAAGGACTAAGCCCAAAATACAATGTCATTCATGAATGTAAAACAATGATCAAAATTTATAAAATTTTACAAAAGTATACCTCATGGAAGTAATTGATCAACTAAGTTTTATCTCTTATTAGCTCACCACCACCATCTACTTATTTTCACCTTGAGCCATGGGGAGAGCGAACACCAAGGGTTGTCCCACTATCCTATAAGTGCTCACAATCTCTTTCAAAAGGGTGATATTCCTATTTACCTCTAGCATGTGAGAGTCTACATCCTCTCCCACACTCTAGATCAAGAATGATAGGAAAGGACTATTGTACCCTAGTGTGAGTTGGGGTTGAAACTTGTTGATCAACCTCTCAATCCCAACCCATGATTTCCATGTTGAGATACTTTAACATCTCTCCACCTTGCTTTGACCAATTTTTGCATCAATCATCTCATCAATGATTTCTTCTCCCTCACCCTGAGTAACCATGCCATGAACACAGAGGCAATATCATTGTTTACTCTATATTGATAAGTTGAGGAAAGGTATTTACCACCCAATATTGCTTTCATGGCATCCATGACCTCCATTTCAGCAAGATTAAAGATCTTCCTAAGGAAATGATCTACGAAATTACCTTTGAAGAGAATTTTCATATCTTTAGCATCAATAATTATGGTGAAATCCATTAATTGTAATGCTCAAACATTTGTTAAGGTATGAATATAAATTCAAACTGTTGCTATGCTCACTCAACCATTAATTCTTGGTTGACAATGTTTTAAATGCCCTAATCCTCCCATGTCCTGTCATGTCTAGTAGCTATTCTTGGGAAAAAAATTAGATCCACCAAATTAATTTCACCATGTTTCACAATCATGTTGATTTCTAGGGATAACTTTAAGAAACCCCCTGGGTATGTGCAAGATCATGATGGGCCAAAAATTGACAATATGTAAGTGATATGATGGCCCATATGGCTGATGACTTTTTTTTACCCAAAAATTGATGAAAAAAAAGGGTTTTTAAAGGGGATTCTCAACTTTCCACCAATATAGATTATGCTTTACTTTGAATTTAATAAATTATTATTATTCATTTTTATTTGAATTACGACTAAAGTCTTGATTGATAGGTTGATTGAAAAACATCTACAACTTTCAAATAATATCACATTTTTTGAATCCAAAACATGTGTCGCATTCTATGCTTTTTACACTATAGGATTAAAAAAAGAAAAAATAAATTTAATTAAGTTTTGACCAAGTTAAGGTGATCAGACATACGAGTTCTTATATTTTTGAAAAGTTGTAATAAAAAAATCATAATTAATTATTTACTTGGAAATAAATTACAAAAAAAAATTGCATCACATCCGTACATGAGTCATCTACTTATATCTAAAATATTATTAAAAATATTATCATTTTATTATGGTTAGGGTGGTCGGACACCTACTTCTTATTTTTCCCCGAAATTTAAGTACTCTTGCATTAAAATTTTAAATTTTCACCAAATAAAGTTTTAAAAATAAAATAAACCTAATAGTTTAGAAACTACATTCAATTTGCTACAGATTCTATTCTTACATATTTTTAAAATAATATAGATAACTTATTCAAAATTTTATGTCAAGTTTTCTAACTCTATTTTTTTTGAAATTTTTACCAGTTGAGGGCCTTTTTTTTTCCATGATGATCCTACACATACCCCCCCACTCGGTGAAGGTGTGAAATCCTAGCGAATCTTTCCTTCTATTTGAAAAAAATAAAAAATTCCTGGTGAATCTATGCACATTATTAAATTCTTTTGTAAAATCCTAGCAAATCTTAATGAGTAATTGGTAAAAATAATAATCATAGTGGCGAATCCTAGCAAATAATCACTAAAAATATTAATTACAATGGTGAATCTCTCCTTTAAAAAATTGCATAGTTGGTCAAAGTTCCCCCATTTTTTATTTTTTTTTGGGCCACACAATTAGATTTAATCATGTGGACCAAAAAAAAATTTATACCTCAACAAGCCTTTGAAAAGGAACATGTGTATTAGGTTGCAAAATCAACCTACAACCATTGATGCAGGAGCATCCAGTGGTGTAAGGGCAATCTTGCATCACCCAAAAATAGTTAAATTTCAAGTTTCTCAGTTTTTAGATGTTTTTACATTTTTGGATACCCTTTTCATCTTAATGAAATTCCCTATTTATGGTTTTTATTTTCTATTCCTGGGTTGAAAGATATTGTAGTTTTAGTTTCCCAAATTTGCACCTGAAAAATCTTCTGAGCTAGATTTGAGGCACTTAGAGTTCCTGGAATGGCCCCAAAACTTGCCAAAATTGGTGCAGAAAATTTTAAGCACATTATTGACTTTGATACCTTTCCAACGGTTCAAACGGTTCGTGAATTGGAGTCCCGGATCAAAAGTTATGGCCCCGGGAAGTTGGCGCACTTTCTAGAAGATACAATTGCAAATGTTCCTTTGAAATTTGAACTCCAAGTTGTAATTTTTGGTGCTAAACCACCTAAACTCAAATTTTAATGTTGTTTTGGCTCCAAACTAAAGAGGAGCTCTATTTATGGGCGGGTTTCTAATTTTTTTGGGTAGCTTTTCAGGGAACAAGCTCTCATATTGCAAAAGGGTTATACTGTAGCTTTCTGTAACTTGCATGTGTTGTAGAAATTGGGGATTTGAGATCCTCTGCATGTAAGAAGCTCCATTTTCTGAATAATAAATTTATTCTCTTGTTTGTGGGTTATTTTCTAAGTCTCGGGCTGCGACCTCATCAGCTATCCAATTAAAAAGCTAATCGATGGCAATAAATAAAAGCCCCAAAATTAAATAGTAATTTATTATTAGTGGTGATATTGTGCAAAAATTAATGGCAGGAATATAATATTATTGGTGAATATAATTAATATTTATAATTATAGTATAAACTATTGGAAAATCAGTTCCAATGACACATCATTTAAATAGGTGAATTAATTGGGATGAAATTACTTTTTTGTTAAAACCTGGCGATTCAACATCTTTTTTAGCTTGTAGTATTCACCATTTTTGGAGGTCCCAATTTCAATTATTTTCCAATTGGTGAAGACTCACCAATAAATTTTTCCCTATTGATTTCTTCTTTGGACATCTTGTCTACCTATAAATTGTGTTCTTGATAAATGTGTGTGAAATTAAATTCCTTTGAGTAGGTGATGATTTACCACATTTGTCAGATGAATTTTTTTAGCTTCCAATTGGGTGTCTCCTACCATCAAATGGAATTGATTATAATAACCCAGTCTCCTTCCAAGTGAAGTCTCTTGAAACCCATTTGTTTGCAAAGATTAATTCCCAACCAAGTTTCCTACAAATCTTCTTTATTTTTCATTCCATTTGGCATTTTTGTGGCCTCCTTTGCAAGGGTGTTACCATAATAATCTCTTTAACCAACTTTTTAAGTCTCAAATTTCCACTATAAGCTAAATTAAAATTCACTTAATGTAACCCTCATTTGATGGAAGCCACTTCACATTTTTTCTTGGGTTGAGAGAGGGATTAACAAAACAAGCCCCATAAAAAAGGGGGAATAAAAAGTTTGATCCATTATTTCTTGATTTGTTCATCCCACAAAGTGAATGAAATATTCTTGATATTTTGCATTGAGGTTGCATTTTTCACTACTTTTGAGATGACCAAATCAAGTTTAATGATGAGGCTTTCTATTGACCTCTCCTCCTCCTGAAATAGTCTCCTATTCCTCTCTTTCCAAATTTTCCAGTGCTTGTTTCTTTAGAATTGACCACTCATTGAACATGTCGACATTGTTTTCCAAGTAGGATCAACCCAATTTACCTTATTCATCACCCATTTCCAACATGTTCTTGCTACTTTATAGTTTAATATTTCCAATATGTTCTTGCTACTTTATAGTTTAATAGTAAATTATTTATTGATTCCTCCTTTCTACACATTATGCACCTGTGTGGGCTTGCTATACCAATCCTTTCAAGTATGTCACTAGTAAGAATTTTGTTTTTTAGTGCCATCAAAGTGCACACCCCTACCTTTGGTAGATATTATTTTCCCTAGCATAGGCCCATTGACCAATCTTCCTTCTTATTGTAACTTCTTTTAATTATATTTTTGCATAGAAAATTTATTTATATTTTTAGAAAAACCACATTTATTATTGAGTAATTAGTTTGTTTTGTTTTATGTCTTATTTTCTAATGATTTCATTTGTAGAAATTAATATATATATTCAAAAAAAATTGATTCTAAATTTTTTCTCATTCAAATTAGTGATATCAAATACTTCTTCTCTTGTACCAATCTAGGTTATTCCTTTAAGGTTACATATCTAGACTTGATTCCAAGATAGTTTTTATAGTGGGGTATGTGCAAGATCATGATGGGCCAAAAAGTGGCAATATTATGGGTATTTGTAGGGTATGTGGTTGACAACTTTGTTTTTACCAAAAATTGATGAAACGAAAAGGGTTTTTAGAGGAGATTCTTAGCTTTCCACCAATATAAATTATGCTTTAATTTGAATTTAATAAATAATTATTATTCATTTTCTATTAGAATTATGACTAAAGTCTTAATCGATAGGTTGATTGAAAAACATCTATAACTTTCAAATGGTATCACATTTTTTGAATCCAAAACATGCGTCACATTCTATGCTTAAACATACTATAGGATTAAAAAAAGAAAAATTAAATTTCATGAAGTTTTGACCAAGTTAAGGTGGTCAGACATACAAGTTTTATATATTTTTTAAAAGTTGTAATAAAAAATCATAATTAATTATTTACTTGGAAAAAATTATAAAAAAATATGTATCACATCTGGACATGAGTCCTCTACTTATATATAAAATTTTATAAAAAATATTATCATTTTATTATGGTTAGGGTGGTCAAAAAAACACCTACTTATTTTTTCCTTGAAATTTAAGTACTACTGCATTGAAATTTCAAATTTTCACCAAATAGATTTTGTTTATTTTTAAATGAACCTAGTAGTTTAGAAACTACATTCAATTTTCTAAATATTCTATTCTTACATATTTTTGTAATAATATAGATAACTTATTCAAATTTTTACGTCAAGTTGCCTAACACTAATTTTTCTGAATTTTTTGCCACTTAAGGGTCTATTTTTTCCATGATGATCTTGCACATACCCAGTGTACTTTGTAATACCTTTCATACATATTCTCTTACATCTATAGATGAAAATATTATAGATGGTGATTATAGTATGTATGCTAGAATTTACATAGCTATTGACCTAAATGCATCCTTGTTGGAGGAGGTAGAGTTCATCATAGAAAAAGCAATATTGAGATAGAAGGTGGAACTGGAAAAAATTTCAATTGTATGTAACCTTTTCCTAAGAAATAGATTTAAATAGTGAATTATCATTAAACAGGAGATTGGAATGTAGAAGAAGAATACACTCAAGGAATCATAGTTAATCCCCCCAATTGAAAAAAAGAGAGTAAAAATAGAAGGGGAATTAATCCCTAAGAAGGTGCTCCTAGAAGTGGATCCAAGAAAACTGGATAGTAACTGTATAGACCTAAAAATGGTCATCACCTTTAACTAATTAAATACTAGCTAGTTGATCAATATTCCAACTATGTATAAATAAATTCTCAATTTATTTATATTGTTCACCCTTCTCTAATTCTCCAAATCTAAAAACATATTCTTCTAAATTAATTAAATAAACAAGGTTCCCTAAACTTGTTTTATTTAATTAATCTTCACTAAATCCAATTAGGAATTAGAGCACATTTCTACAACTTTTTGTGCCACCTCATCATGGTCACATGAAAATAAATAACCTAATTTTTAATTAGAATTATCTTCAACTCATTTCAAAAAGCATATGGCTCATTTCCTCCCTCACTTCCACCAATTTTGGAGAACATGACTTATTCCTCCCACAATTGCACCAATTTTGGAGCACATGACTTATTCCTCACACACTTCGACCAATTTTGGAGCACATGACCTATTCTTCCCACACTTCCACCAATTTTGGAAGCACATGGTCTTCTCTTCACATACTTGAATCTTCCATCCAAATGGCATGTTTCCCATTGGTCAAGAGATTCTTCCTTCCAAATGGCATGTTGTCTTTGGTTAAGGGGAAATTTTTTTTATTCTCTTCATCTTCACCATCCATTCTTCTTATTCAATCTAGACCATTGATTATTGCCACCTCACTATATGCTTGGAAAGGGCTATAAATACAACCCTTGGACCTTGTATTTTTCATCCACTTTTGAATAGAGTTATCATGAAAAAATATCATATATCCACTTTTGAATAGAGTTATCATGCAAAAATATCATATATCCCCTTTTGAATACAGTTATCATGCAAAAATATCATATATCCACATTTGAAGTAGACTTGTCATACAAGTTTATCATTGGAGCTTGGATCATTTTGGGAGTCTTATAGCTAGTTTTTACATCATGTTTTGCTTTGCATTTACATCTTAGCTTTAAATCTTGCATCATAGTTGCATTTTAGATTATTTCATTTCAAGTTTTTATTTGAGCATATGTAGAATCATATATAGATCATTCTAGTTCAATACCATAGCATCCACCTCTGGTTGTTCATTTATCATTTTCATTCATCATAATATCCATCATCATTTATACCATTTAGTCTCATGTAGGAATTTAATTAGCTTACATGTTGAATATTAATCTCATTTTTTAAGTGTCATTCTAAGGGCCAAAAGGGTTTCCTGTAGCAGGAGGTTGGTCACAAGTTCTAGTCTCCCCCACCCCTGTGGTACCAGAGGGCATGTCGCACCAGCGCCGCCAGTCACGTTAAAAATTTTACCAGGCGCACCTACAGTTTATAGGGGGTCATGCTACCCGATTCCTGCAGTCTAAAAAAAAAAAAAAGGGCCAAAAGGGTTTAAAAAAATCATTTAAGAATAGAGGACAATGAGACATTTTTTGGAAGATTTATCTTTATTGCAATTTAGAATAGTTTACTTTCCTTTGAATCTTTCAATATAAAATGTTTCATTAAGGTTTGTGTTGATATTAACTTTACACATTTGACACACAAAAAATGGAAATTAAATGCATCATAGACATATGCCATCATATCAACACATAGATCATAATCACACTGCATATCATATACCTCAAAAAAATCATAATGTCAAAGTGTACGAGGATATTGAAAAGTATGAAAAGATACATCACTATAAAAACTGGCGATGTATCGTACAGTCTGAACACAAGAAGATACATCATCAATGACACAATAGTGTATACATCATAAGATACTATGTCTAGCTCCCCCTAGATATTGCTAGCATCATAGAACTGGTACCCCCTCCACCTGATCGACCTACACCATGATCTCTCCTATCTCTAGAAAATGGCTGAGTAACACCCATGCTAATAGTCCAAGACTAGGACCTTCCAGATTGAGACAGTATAAATCTCTCATTGCTCAGAAGGAACCATCTCATGATATTTACCCCTGTGAAACTTTAACTTCTAAGTAGTGTGTAAAATATCTCTAAGGAACTCCATTGTACTCGTAGATGTTGCAGCCTGTTGTAATCTCTCGATAATCCCCTTGGCCTACTCTGCCCAATGCCTGAAGGCGTCCCTCTCTATAGTAAGTATGAAAACCTATGCCTGTACCTACTATATTTGTTTCCTATCTACACCTCTCTCAACCATTAGTATCTGAATCTATGCCCGAGCCTACACTAACTCATCTTGAAGTGTCTCAAACTATGCCCAAGCCTGCATTAACTCATCCTAAAAAGTATGAAACTATGCCTATAATGCCTCTACCTGTGCCTATTGTTCACGAGAAGGGACTCCAATCTGAATCCTAGGAATCATCGACTGAGGTACGGTAATTCTCCTTCTATGTCTAGGAACTACAAAATCTAGAAAGGGACTATCAACTACACCCAATGGCCCTACACCTGAACCACCAACACCACCACCATCATCACCACCCCCACCACCACCATCAACACCCTCATCACCCCCTCCATCCCCAATATCACTCTCCTCCCCCTCTCCATCCATCTTATGTCTTGATGGCTTGTCATCATCATCAAATAGAAAAACCAACTCATGAAGACTAGATAACCTCAGAAAAGGATGTATGTAGAAATGTTTAGAATAATCCTTTGTCATCCCTACATCTTTCATTTGTGGAACATAATCCCATGTACATGGCATCAATGTATAATACTCGATACAAGCAACATCATAAGATATGAAAGGGCCCCACTCCATCGCATCCTGTCATCAATGTGCATAATGGGAAAACCCCTTGGGCATCACCTATACTCATCCAAACTACTGACAATCCTATAGATACAAATATCTCTCAAGCACAGAACGTGTTTGACCAATAAAGTATCATGATAACAACATATATGGCATCACCACCTAATCCTCTAGTCACATCTCACAATCCAAGTATGGGAACCATGTCACGGTCTCTAGATCATCTAGGGAACATCTCCAATAAGCTAATTTCCCCAACTTATGCTGAAAAAATAGACCACTATAACTAAAAACATAGGGTCTACTAGGTAGTTGCTATCTATCCCCCAATGGCCAAGTGATTGCTATATGATCCCAAACCCATATTTGTAGTAGTGGCACTCTCACCGATAAACTAGCCCCTCTTAGATTAATAACATGGTGAAGATCACAATATATGTGGGTTGACATGCATGATCCCCATGCATACCTACTCCCTAACAACATCATATGCTCCAAAAATCAACCTCAACCCACTAAAAAATTTGTGATACCTATGGTCAAGACAAAGAAATCCACAAAGAGCACATGATAGAGGGTCATATCTCCTAACTATATGTTACTAGGGGACCTAATGGCCTAACACATGATCATCTCAACAAATCCTACACAAAGCATCGGTCCCACCTTGCTCTACTATGTCATAAAAAACTATATCACCCATCATTGGAATTTGTAGGATCCAATGGACATCCTTGTGAGTGACTATCATCTCCCTATGTGCCAAATGAAATTTATTGTGGTCACTATGCCACCTCTCTGCTAGAGCAGTCAACAAACCCCTATTAATCCTACATTGGGGAATATCTATCAAGGATGTCAAACCACAGTGGGAAATAATATTCAGATTCTCCTAAATCAATTGACGAACCATCTCCCACATCTTTGAAAAATGTTCCTAAGATTGGAGCTCATCAAAGTCCTCCTAATCATATTATGGAAAAAAAAGCCTTACATCAATCAATCTATCAAATGTGATCGTAACATCATGTTCAATCAAGATCATCAGTAAATCAAATCATGTTCAATCAAAATCATTAGTCAATCAACTAAGGATCAATTGAGACCATCAAATCAATCAATAAAGACAATCAATAGTCCTATCATCATCCTCACCTATCATGAGGTTGAAACATCATCAATCCTATCATCGATTCTCACCTATCATGAGGTCGATACATTAGTCCTCTCATCGATCCTCACCTATTATGAGGTCAAAACATCATCAGTCCTATCATTGATCCTCATCTATAATGAGGTTGATACATCAGTCCTATCATCGATCCTCACCTATCATGAGGTCAAAACATCATCAGTCATGTCATTGATGCTCACCTATCATGAGGTTGAAACATCATCAATCCTATTGTTGATCCTCATCTATCATGAGCTCGATACATTAGTGAATCCTATCATCGATGTCACATGAAAATAAATAACTCTAACTTTTAATTAGAATTATCCTCCACCAATTTCAAAAATAACATGGTATTTCCTTCCCTCACTTCTACCAATTTCAAAAGGCACATGGTCTTTCCTTCCTACACTTCCACCAATTTCAAAAAAGCACATGATTTTTTCTTCCCACACTTCCACCAAGTTTGGAGCACATGATTTATTCCTCCCACACTTGAATCTTCCATCCAAATGGCATGTTTCCCATTGGTCAAGAGATTCTTCCACACACATGGCATGGCCTTTTCTTCCCACACTTTCACCAATTTGGGAAGCACTTGGTCTTCTCTCCCCACACTTGAATCTTCAATCAAAATGTCATGTTTCCCATTGGCCAAGAGATTCTTCCACACACATGGCATGTTGTCTTTGGTCAAGGGGACAACATCCTAATTCTCTTCATCTTCACCATGCATTTTTCTTATTCGAATATGGACCGTTGGTTATTTCCACCTCACTATATGTTTGGAAAAGGCCATAAATACAACCCTTGGGCCTTGTATTTTTCATCGATATTTGAAGTAGAGTTGTCATGCAGGTTTATCATTAGAGCTTGGAGCATTTTGGGAGTCTTATAGCTAGTTTTTACATCATTTTTTTCTTTGCATTTACATCTTAGTTTTAAATCTTGTATCATAGTTGGATTTTATGTCCTGTGTTGCATCATAGTTGCATTTTAGATTTGTTCATTTTAAGTTTGCATTTGAGCATATGTATAATCATATATAGTCATTCTAGTTCAATACCATAGCATCCACCTCCACTTGTTCGTTTATCATTGTCATCCACCATTCATCATAATCCTCCATCATTCATCATAATTTCTACCATTTAGTTTCATGTAGTAATTTAATTAGCTTACATGTTGAATACTAATCTTGTTTCTTAAGTTTCATTCTAATAGCCTTTGTACACATATAAATATGAGGGCCAAAAGGTTTAAAAAGAATAATTTAAGAATAGAGGACAATGAGATGTTCTTGGAAGATTTATCTTTATTGCAACTCAAAATAGTTTACTTTGCTTTGAATCTTTCAATATAAATCATTTCATTAAGGTTTGTGTTGATACTAAATTTACACATTTAACACACACACAAAATGGTGCCCATGATGGGGCCTTGCCTCATTTATTACTAACATTCTTGAAAAATTATGTTCATAGGTACAAACATGAGCCTTTTGGAGCCGTTTGCATCATTCTGGAACACCCTATCTTTGTTTTGTCACCTTTTGTCTTTGTTTTGGCACCTTTTTCAAAATCTAAAGGCTAATACTTTGTGTTGTTGTTTTGTAGGATTCCCAAAAATTCTTGTCAAAAACATTCTTATCAAACTACTAACATATTGCAAGGACTAAAAGTGATTTAATTTTTTTCTTTTGGTTAAGTTAGGAATATAGGTTGATTAAAAGGATAATTAACACCATGTTTTCTTTTGGTTAAGTTAGGATCATAACTTAATTAATGGGTTAATGAACACCATGTTTTTCATTCTTGATGGATTGTAGGCATATGCTCTCCCCTTAATTGGGTGATAAAAAAGCTAGACCCAAGATTCATTTTTTGTGTTCGAGTGTGAGTGGAGTATATGGCATGTGTTCTCTCTTTATTCATGTGGAATAAACATTGAATGAACTATGGGTGTACTTTCTTGATTTTTTTTTATCTTAGAGGGCCTACCTTGTGGGAAAAAGTAATCACCCAAGGGAATGACCCAACCAGTAACATGCTAAATCCAAGCAGATTTCCAACCAGTATATAATTATGGATACTTGAAAAAAGGATAGTATCACACAGTTGGTTTTGATGAGAAGGGAAGAAATGGTCTCTCACTGCATGGATCAATCCCTATGAACGGAAAGTCCTTACTAAAACCCTTTTTGTAGTTTGGCCAAAACCTTTATCTATTCTTTGGTTCAACACTGGTCATTGCGAAGGAAACCACATTCTCGCAATTCTTAGTAGAGATGAAAAATATTCCATGGGAGATTCATGGGTATTGGTGCTTGGCTGCCCCGAGAAGTGAGTGTCGTGGAGGGGAGGCAGTGAGGTCAAGCACCTATTCATCTGCTAAGAAAAAGTGTGGTTGGGGTAAAACCTGTGTGGAATCCAAAAAAATGCAGTCTTTCACAACCTTAGGAATGTACATGTGCTTGATGTGTCTTTATCCAAGTGTTTTCAAAAAAAAAAGAAAAAATCACATATTGAAAGTGAAAACCCTGATTTGAAGTTATATTTAGTGAAACAACCAAGTCTCCCATTGAAAAAATAGGAAAACCAAGAAAATTTTCAAAGAAACTTTAAAAAAACCAAGTTTGAACCTGTTCTGACAACTTTTTTCTTAGTTTTGGTGCATTTTTTCTCTGCTTAAATGGAACCTTTTGCAGAACAAAAAATAGTGACCAAGATTTATCTTTTTTTTGATAATCAGTCTTATCTTAAGAATCCTTAGAAGTATTCAACTAATTCTTAGGTAAAATAGACTCTAAACATGCATGTTAACAAATGATTTCATGAAAGATCAAGATTTAGAAAACAAATTCCATACCTCTTAGTCCAAAAGAACATCAAAGATGGTTATCAAAACTTTGCTAATTTAGAGAGAAGTTGACCTTTAATTTCTACAAAAGAGCTTGCAAGAACAATCCCAAATTATACAATTTTTACTATTGTCAAAATCCACAACTTTTCCAAAGATTTGAGTACCTCATTTAGGAAGAACATTTACCACCTATTTCATAGTTTGAACCAAAACTTTAAATTGTCTCAAGTCTAGGATCATTCCTTAGGTACCTTAGAGTCTAAACTTGTTAAAATTGACCTCTACAAGTGGATTTTTCCAACCTAAACCAAGATCTAACATCACAAAGTACCAACATCATCAAATTTATCACATCTTTGATTATTAGGCCTAGTTTCATCATTAAGATTTATCTTCCTCTCATCATGAAACAAAGCTACATAGTCAAATCCAACTTAGTCTCATTAGAATTTTTCATTCTATTTGGCTTAATTGTAGCCCTTGTTACTTTTGTAAAACCTAGATCAAAGTTTAGTCTAAGCTATAACACTTGTATGCCTATTCAAACAAAGTTACAAAAATGAAAACTTAAGGAAAAAGGACTTGAAAATCAATACATTGAAGAGTCTAATCTTGAAACTCCAACCATTGGAAGTACAACCATTGAAACTCCAATCATTGAGACTCAAAACATTGAAACTCAAAATAATGAAGCTCAAACCACCATGGTTGAAACAGATAAGGATCAATTGAATACTTTAGCTCATCAAATAAAGAACCTTCAACAACAAATCTGGGATATGCAAAGGGAAAAAAACATAGAAGGATATTTTTTTTTAAACATCTATTCTTATCCATCTAACAAAAATATAGACATGAAACCTTCTCCACCAACAACTACATCATGCAAGTTCAATTTCTTTGAATTTTTGCAAAAATTCAATAAGCCCAAATCTTAGTCCTCAAACACAAAGGATATTGAACAATCTTACCGTGTCATGCATCTATCTTCATCTCCCATATTCCAAAATAAATCTCAGGATTCTTTCACCTAAGTTAATGATTCCATCTAGCCACCTTCTTCTATCATATCTTCTATATCAATGATTCATGTCAATCTCTCAGTCCCAACCATGTTGTCATAGACTCCTCTACACCTCAAGATCAAAAATTTCTTTCCACTTCATCTGATCATACCAAAATTCCACAAGTTCTTCCAATCTTTGAACAAGACCCAACCTCTCAAGAATTATATGATGATCCCTTACTTTCACTTTTTATCCACAATGATTCCTTTCCATCTCAAGAGAAAATTATTCTTCCAAGTCCTCCTTCCACCCTATCTAATGAATTCATACCATCTCATGATTCCATTGCATCCTAGGAGCATGATAATTCTTCCATCCTATCTAATGATTTCCTACCATTCGATGATCAAGATACACTTTCTAGAAAATATCATGATTCCCTTCCTCATCAAGATCAAGATATGCTTCCATCTGAGGATATCCTTTCATTTCATGGGGATATTCATCCTTCTCAAGATCAAGATATCCCTTTCATACCACTGCATGATGATTCCACACCTAATAAAGAGCAAGCTAATCCATCTCTTACATCTCATGACCCTTTTCCAAGTTAATATCAAAGTACCCCATCATCCCCATGTCAAGATCCTATCACACCTACAAATTGGGATCCTCCACCTTCATCTACTCCAGTTTATTTCCAACACCTATCCTTTCATCCATATCATATCCTCCCCAAAATGGGCATGCATCTTGTTTCATGAACAATACATATCCCATTGGTAAATTAATGTGTCAAAGTATGAACTACCAAGGAAAAGGATTAGGCCTTCATTAACAAGGTATCCTAGAACCCCTTGTTTCTCAAGAAAACCCATATTACCATGGCCTTGGTTATACAACTAAGTGTCCGAAATTCATCAAACCTACCATTTATCTTAGTTCCTCATCCTAATCCACCAAACCTTCTATCTATCTTAGGTCATCCTAATCCACCAAAACTTCCATCTATCTTAGGTCCTCATGCTCGTTCATCAAACCATCCATATATCCTAGGTCCATATCCTATTCCTCAAGAAAAAAAAAGGCACACATCCTTGATGCCCTTTCAAAATCCTACCTACACTCACTCATCCATAATATCTCCATACCATTCATCTAAATCCACCCCTCCCATTCTCTTGGATGCAATTTGGGTGCCAAATGTCAAAAGCTTCCATATCAAAATTGACATGTGTGAAAGGATCAACATGTCACCTTGAAGAGGCATGCAAAAATAAAATAAAATTTGATCCAAAATGAAAAGGAAAATTCAAAAGGTCACAAAGGCCCATCAAAGAAAAAAGAAAAATTTCCAAGACCACAAAGGTCCATAAATCAAAAGGAAATTTCAAAAGGCCACAAATGCCCATCAAAGCAAAAGGAAAAATTCCTAAGACCACAAAGATACATAAAGAAAAAAGAAAAATATTAAAGGCCACAAAGGACCACAAAGAAAAAATCAAAGTCAAAAGTCATGTGGATTCCAAAAAGTCTCATAGAAGCAATAAAATTGAAATTGGCATCCAAATTTGCTAATCCAAAAGCCTCCTCCAATCTTCCATCTAAAAACCTATGACCTTCCAAATCCATTTTTCCTCCATCACTCCACCACCCTTAAAGGTGTGTGCCAATGTTGACCTTGTAATCCTTTCCATCCATCCATCAACAAGTCTTCCAACCTCCTATACATTACCCAACATTAATCCCCCATCATTCTCCTTTAATCCAAACCTTTGGACAAGTCCTTAGTTTTTCCATCATACCTTTAATAGGAAAACATTTATGATTATAATTCCCATTTACCATGGTTTACAAAATGGATATTTGGTCATGAAACTTGATGCTTAAGTCCTTCTTCCATCTCCCTATCATCCATTTCCTATTTTCCATATTCCTCTTGCGCTCTACACTTGGGGGATAAGTTTCATCCATCTTATCATTCCTTACATTTCCACCTTTGATCTTGAAAAGGTTAAGGATATTCTTGAACATCATATATCTTATCCTATACTCTCTATCCATATCTTTCATACCATATCCTTTTCCGTATCCATATTCCATCATTCCTTTTGAATACATCCTTTCTTCTCATCCATGGTCTTGATGAGGAATAGAGAAAAAAACTTGGGCCTTGTTTCTGTATCTTCTCTAGTTGATCTTGATCATCTCATTCATTACCTTTATCCTTGTTTTCTCCCATTCCATATCTCTTAGCTTATCAAAATCCATGTCATCATGTCCCTTTGCAACCTTGAATCTTATCATGCAAATCATATTTAAGCCTAGTTGTAAAAAATTATCCAATCCTCATATATTTTTTCAATCAATTATAAATCTTATCATCATCATGCCTTATGAAATCAATCACTTTTGGAATCTTAATCAATCAACCATTATCATCTTTCGATAAGAGATATGTTGCTTATGTAACATGTTTTGCAGTTTATCTTTGATTTTGATCTATCATTTATCCATTGTTACATTACCTCTTTTGTGGAGAATCTTGTTCCTTCAACCAATCATATCATATCATTCCATCTTGAAAATCCAGAGAAAATCCAAAAAAAATCAGAAAAAGAGAAAAATACAAAAAATAAACAAAAAAAGCAAAAATCAAAAAATAAAAAAAAATCTAAAAAAGTGCAATAAAAACATGTAGTGAAAACCTGGCAATAGGTGCTATTTGTGATATGTTAGCTTTTCCATCTATTTGAGGATGTCGACCTTTTACTTTTGCCATCCATCTTCCTATCCTTTGAAAGCAACATATACATATCCTAGCAATGGGGTTGTGTCTCACCCTAGACTAGGGGCAAAATCTTGAACTCACTGGGGGAAACAAAATTTGAGCTTGAACCAACAAACAAACAACAACAAGAAAACCACAGAAAAAACAATAATTAAAATGCAACCCAACATTGAACATCAATCACCATCAGAAACACATCAAACATCCATATCATATCAAAATCCAAAAATAAGTCAAAAATTCATTTCAAAAAAGTGTAAAAAATAGAGTTGTCTTGTCCAACTATATCATCTCTAAGCTTGAACCTAGGCAAGGCTAATCTTTGATCAGCCCCTGAGACCTTTAGGATAGGTCTTTAGGTTAGGTTCTTGGTCAAAATCTTAGAAAACAACTAAAAATTAGAAAATCAAAAAATCCCGAAAACATCAAAAAATCAAAAATAAAATAAAATCAAAAGGATGATGCTCTTCTGAATCATAGGTTTATCACATTAAACACAAATGTTCAATTGTCATACTTTGATTTTTGTTATCATATCTCTAGAGCCCCTCGATGTATTGAACTAGAGGAGCTAGGAAGGAGTATAATTTTTCTTTGTTTGATGTTTGTGAGTTGATCATTATTATTGTGCAACTTGTCATGAGACATGCACTACAAAGTATCCTTGATGACATTCTAAATTTGCATAGGAAAAGGATTAACTCTTGTCTATTTACACAAGCAATGCTTAGGTCATCTCAGTTTAATTATACTTAGATGCTTGTGTTAACTTACACTATCAAACATCATGGAAGTAGTACTCAAGTCATCATGGTCTAAATATACCATTGATGCTTGTACTCACTTTCAACATTTTAAAGGCCCAATGATGATAAAAAGCATGAAAAATCAATTGCTAAGAATGAAGAAAACTTTTCCATAAGAAATCTACATGTTTAGAGTAGATTGCATCCATGTTAGTTTGAATTTGTATTTATGGCCTTTCCAAAGCTACAAAAATGCTATTATCTCTTGCATAAGGGATTGAGTACACTTGACATTACCAAAAACACAACATTTTCATATAGTTACACATCACCTGCAAAACATTCTCATTTAGTTGCATATCACTTACATCAGAAAACATTACAGCATCATTCATCCATCCATGCATTCCATCAATATTTGCATCAGAAAACACAAAAAGAAGTGCATTCCATCTCACTTGCATGATCAAAAATCATCTCATTCATTATTAATTGATTAAGAAATTGATCCATTAAGAAGATTGAAAGACATATCCAATAGAGTAAGATTTCCAAGAATAAAAAGTTGTTGAAAGGAATAATTGATTAACAAGGATATAATTCCCTTGTTATGAACATCTAAAACTAGTAGTGAAGATGAATTTGTTACTACTCAAATCCAAGACTGATAAAGGACTAACTAGATATAAACATCACATGTCATTTGCATAATCACATCCATCTCACATAGCATAAAACATCATCCACAAAAGTAGATTAACTCATCAAACATGAATTATCATATCATCATTGCATACATCCCATAAATAAATCATCACATAAGCATCATCATTGCATAATCATCATAATCATCATGATCATCATCATTTCATCCATCATACATACATTCATTGCATTATTTATTTTCATCAGAAAAGTACAAAAACATTAAATACATGACATTTCATTAGCATAATAGGATCCATCACATCCATCATATAGATATCATTCATAAACATCATAGAATCATAGTATATCAGTTACATCATCATTTGCATCCATAACATATCATATCATCATTATATAGAACACCACATAGCATCATAAAATAGAAATCAAATGCATCCATCATAATCATCATGATCATCATCATATATAAACATCATATAGACACATAGATCATAATAATTACTGCATATCATATACCTCAAAATGATGTCATAGTGTACAAGGATATCCAAAGGTATAAAGAGATACATCAATATCAAAACTGGCAGTGTATCATAATGTCTCAAATCAAGAGGTACATCATGAATGTCTCAATTGAATCAATGTATACATCAGGTCTTGCTACATCATCAAGTCCCAGTACATTAATCAATCCTATATTGGGGCATATCAATCAATCAAAGAAGTCAAACCACGTCACCCAATTAAATCTAGATTTGTCTACACTAGATGTGGAAATCCTCCTATGATCAATAACATATCATAAATCAGCAATCTTATTAATCAATTCCACCTCACCTATCATGAGGTTCATCAATCAATGCAGCTCATCTATCATGAGGTCAATCAATCAAACTATCATTGATCCTCACCTATAATGAGGTTCAATCAATCCAACCTCGCCTATCATGAGGTTTATCAAATCAATCAACTTATATTTGATCTTTTCCTATCACGTGGTCAATTATAATCATCCTATCATTGCATCTCACCTATCATGAGATCAATAGACATATAATCTATCAACATCATCAATCATCATCAATCATCATCAACACAAAGGCTGAATGTTATCATCAGACATCAAACACAAGGAGGAAATATAAGGCATCAATTAATCAATTAATCAATCTAGTAGGCTCAATCTTATTTTCCAAGGGATAAATCACATCTATTATCATGGTATCATTGGTAAAATGTTGGATCATCATCACATCATTAAAACATCACTACACAATCATCAAATCATCAACAAATCATCAAAATTCCAAACTTCGCCAATTTATCTCTTGAGGGGGCATATATTTTCCTGTACCTGAAAATCAATGTCTAGGGCATCGTCTGAGGCATCAAAAACTTTCTTGACCACCAATATCAAATTTTTCTTTAAACTACTGTGTAAACACATTACTTCAAAGAGGGGAAAAATGTATACACTTAAAAACGGTCATCACCTTTAATTAATTAAATACTAGCTATTTGATTAATATTTCAACTACATATAAATAAATGCTCAATTTATTTATATTGTTCACCCTTCTCTAATTATCCAAAATCTAAAACACTTTCTTCTAAATTAATTAAATAAACACCTAAAAATGTTCATCGCCTCCAATTAATTAAATGCTCGCTATTTGATTAATATTTGAACTACATATAAATAAATGCTTAATTTATTTATATTGTTCACACTTCTCTAATTCTCCAAAATCTACAACACTTTCTTCTAAATTAATTAAATAAACAAGGTTCCCTAAACTTGTTTTATTTAATTGAACTTCATTAAATCCAATTAGGAATTAGAGCACATTTCTACAAATTTTTCGTGTGCCACCTCATGAAGGTCACATGAAAATAAATAACTCTAATTTTTAATTAGAATTATCCTCCACCAATTTCAAAAACCACATGGTATTTCCTTCTCACACTTCCACCAATTTCAAAAACCACATGGTCTTTCCTTCCCACACTTCCACCAATTTCAAAAAAGAAAATGGTTTTTTTCTTCCCCCACTTCCACCAATTTTGGAGAACATGATTTATTCCTCCCACACTTTAATCTTCCATCCAAATAGCATGCTGCCCATTGGTCAAGAGATTCTTCCACACACATGGCATGGTCTTTTCTTCCCACACTTTCACCAATTTGGGAAGCACATGATCTTCTCTTCCCACACTTGAATCTTCCATCCAAATGGCATGTTGCCCATTGTTCAAGAGATTCTTCCACACACATGCCATGTTGTCTTTGGTCAAGGGTACAACATCCTGATTCTCTTCATCTTCACCATCCATTTTTCTTATTTGAATCTAGACCGTTGATTATTTCCACCTCACTATATGCTTGGAAAAGGCTATAAATACAACCCTTGGGCCTTTTTTTTCATCAACATTTGAAGTAGAGTTGTCATGAAGATTTATCATTGGAGCTTGGATCATTTTGGAAGTCTTATAGCTAGGTTTTACATCATGTTTTGCTTTGCATTTACATATTAGCTTTAATTCTTGCATCATAGTTGCATTTCATCATACATCTTGCATTATAGTTTCATTTTAGATTAGTTCATTTTAAGTTTGCATTTGAGAATATGTAGAATCAGATATAGATAATTCTAGTTCAATACCATAGCATCCACCTCCACTTATTCATTTATCATTGTCATCCACCATTCATCATAATCCTCCATCTTTCATCATAATATCCATCATCATTTATACCATTTAGTTTCATGTAGGAATTTAATTAGCTTACATGTTGAATACTGATTTCATTTCTTAAGTGTCATTCTAATAGCCTTTGTGCACATAGAAATCTGAGGGCCAAAAGGGTTAAAAGGAATCATTTAAGAATAGAGGACAATGAGATGTTCTTCAAAGATTTATCTTTATTGCAACTTAGAATAGTTTAATTTTCTTTGAATCTTTCAATATAGATAGTTTCATTAAGGTTTGTGTTGATACTAACTTTATACATTTAACACAGACACAAATCCTATCATCGATCCTCACCTATCATGAGGTTGAAACAACATTAAGTTATCCTATCATTTGACTCTCACCTATCATGAGATCAAATCATCAACTCTATCATCAAGCAAACAATGAGCATCACACAATAAAATTGAAATTAATCAAAACCATCATTGAATAGAACAATGCAACAACTAACATGACTTGTGAACATTATACAAGCCTCAATGAACATCAACAATGCAACATTTGATCTATAAAACATCATTAGACAAGAAAAAAAAAACAAGGCATTTGATCAATAAAACATCATTAGAAAAGAAAAAAAACAAGGCATTTGATCTAGAATCACTCAAAGGAAAAAACCTCAAGCTTGCAAAGGCACCATTTGGGACACCAAAGATGCCAAAACAGAGGCAAAATGCACCATTTTAGGGTTGGAAGGAATCACATGAGGTCAAGCTCACAAAAGGAACCATTTGGAACACCAAAGGTGCCAAAACAGAGGAAAAAGGTTCCATTTGGGACCCCAAAGGCTCCAAGTTACAAGTACAAGGCTCTATAACAGAATCAAGAGGTGACAAAACTCCTAGAAACTCCCAAAAATGACTTAAAAAGCAACAAAAATAACCCCCCAAAAGTCCAGAGATGACTTTAAATGGCCTACAAAACCTATCTACCAACTTCAAAACATTTATTAAAAGGTAGGAAAATTACTAAAGGATGTTTCTCATAATGAGTATCATAGGTCCAACTGCAGGGTGTGTGCATGATCATCATGGAAAAAATAGGCCCTTAAGTGGCAAAAAATTCAGAAAAAATCAGTGTTAGGCAACTTGACATAAAAATTTGAATAACTTATCTATATTATTTCAAAAATATGTAAGAATAGAATTTATAGAAAATTGAATGTAGTTTCTAAACTACTAGGTTTATTTAAAAATAAATAAAATCTATTTGGTGAAAATTTAAAATTTCAATGTAGTAGTACTTAAATTTCAGGGAAAAAATAGAAGTAGGTGTTTGTCTAACCACCCTAACCATAATAAAATGATAATACTTTTTTATAAGATTTTATATATAAGTAGAGGACTCATTTCCAAATGTGATGCATATTTTTTAGTAATTTTTTTCCTAGTAAATAATTAATTATGAATTTTTTATTACAACTTTTAAAAAATATAAAAACTCATATGTCTGATCACCATAACTTGATCAAAACTTCATGAAATTTAATTTTTCTTTTTTTAATCCTATATTATGTGAAGCATAGAATGTGACGCATGTTTCATATTCAAAAAATGTGATATCGTTTGAAAGTTATAGGTGATTTTCAATTAGCTTATTGATTAGGACTTTAGTCATAATTCTAATAGAAAATGAATAATAATTATTTATTGAATTCAAATTAAAGCATAATTTATATTGGTGGAAATTTGAGAATATCCTCTAAAAACCCTTTTCGTTTCATCAATTTTGGGTAAAAAAAAGTCGTCAGCCACATACCCTACAAATACCCATAATATTGCCACTTTTTTGCCTATCATGATCCTGCACATACCCTGCACCAAGGTGGTCGTGGTGATGAAGGCACTCAACATGATGCTTGTGAGAAGGGATCTCCATCTTCCTCTAACTATCCACTCTCCAAATTCTCCAAACTTACAATGTGGAAATAAATTCACTTTTTCGACTTTTTACCTTTTTAAAGGACAATGGAGGGAATTATGGGGGGATTTATTATCAAAATTAGAGTTTAATTAATCAAAATTGTTCAAGGAGAGAGTGTAGAATCAAATTTTGAGAGATAAATCATATCTAACATCAAAGCATCAATGGTTTAACATTGGATCATCATTACATCACTACAACATCATCACATAATCATTGAATCCTCAACAAAACATAAAAAATTCCACATTTTACCTATTTATCTCTTGAGGGGGCATATATCTGTCAATACCTGAAAAGTCAACATTTTGGGGTATCGTTTGGGGCATCAAAAACTTTTCTAAGAATTAGTATGAAAAATTTCTTTGAAGAAACATGTAAACACATTACTTCAAAGAGGGGAAAATTGTATACACCTAAAAATGGTCATCAACTTTAATTAATTAAATACTAGCTATTTGATTAATATTTCAAATACGTATAAATAAATGCTCATGTTGGACACTAGGAACACTAAGAGGGGGGGTGAATCAGTGTTCAATGATTTTAACTTACAAAATAGATGTAAAATTATCAACAACAATAATAGAACTCCATTTAGCACATAACAAATCAAACCATGTAGGCACATTAATGAACACCATGACACTAGATATTTTTACATGGAAACCCTATTAGGGGAAAAACCATTGTGGGGATTAATCCAAAATGTTTACTCTGTTAAAAGTAAATAAAAGAGGGGAATGCACTTGCATTCAGGTACACTATCTAAAGCTCACTACTCAAAAGAAAAAGGCTCACTACCCATAGATATAATAAATTTTACAACAAAAATTTGAACTAAGAATATAGCATCAACAAATGCTTGGATTCAATTCCAATGAAGCTCAATATTAGATTTTGGATCTCTTGATAGGATGACACTTTTGCTCTACTTTGCTCTACACTGCTCAACATACAAAAATTGATCTACCTTGAAACAACTAATCTGCTCTTTTTCATTCTTCCCTGCATACATATTACTTTTCTCACACTCGTACACACACCTTTGTATGTTACTTAAAATGGATTACCGATCTCCTTTATTTACCCACTAATAAGGAATTCAAAGTATGTTGGCCTCATAATAGGATATAATATTTTTCTTTATGTCAACTCACATCTCTAATTAGAAGTGAAGCATACCCACACAAGTTGGCTAGACTTTAGTAGGGAACCAAAGCATAAGTAATAGAAAAACACATATTCCATATAGATCCACGATACATCACATGAATCATGTCAGCTACAATGGAAAATAATCTATGAATCATGCTACCAAATCTCTTAACTCCAACTTTGACTTATGTTTATACCACAAAAATCATCAGAGGATAGTGTAATTGCTAAGAAAGATTTCTTGGAGGTCCACACCATGAAATAAAGATTCGGTATAATGATCGATATCATGCATAGTTTCACTTGCACAACCAAATGTCTTGTTCTTCATATTTACTGCTAATAGAGTACAAAAAATCAAGTCCTTTTCTAGTATGAGTAATGCTAATATTGTGAATCATACTATTGACTCTAGTTGTCATCAATGACAACACAAGTATCCAACAATCTCCCCCTTTGGCATTGATGGAAACACTTAGTGAAAAATTGACTAAGTGTCAAAACCAAAAACAAAATTATTGCTCCCCTTATAGGTATCACGGAATTTTTTACTCATTCTCTCCCCTTTTGACATCAATGACAAAGATCTACTATATCCACTCTACACTTCCCTTCTTATTATCTCCCCTTATTATTTACTCTTATTCCATTCTCTCCCCAATTGATGATGCAAAAAAAATGATCAAAATTTGACAACTGTAGCAAGAGTTCAAAAAATTATTTTATAGCTAGCTTTCATTTCTAAAAGGATTTTCTTCCAAGAATCTAGCATAATCCCAATGGTAATGATCAAGATGTTATTTTTTGAGGTTCTTTTGATGATCTAAACAAGCAACTTAGTAATGGTGATTGTAACTTCCAACTTTTCTCCTGACTTGAGTACTTTAGCCATCTATTCTAGTCTCCCTTCAGTTAGGTCTTTTACTTTCTAGAAGGTATAAATAAGAGTATTCCTAGCATATTGGAACTTTGTATGCTCATCCTATAGAGAATGAACCTTCTTCTTAATATTTCTATCCATATCCAAAGACATACTATAATCTTGATTGATTTTGACAAGCTCATCCTTAATTTTCTGCAACTTGTCCTTGTACTTGCCTACCACATGAGGCCACCTTAGATAGTAATTGAGTACCTTATTGCATGATTCAATAAAATACCTCAACACATTCATTTTCTTCTTCAATTTGGAAAGATATATCCTAAAATGAATCTTTAAATGATAAATTATCTCCTCCTCTTTTTTGTCCAGAGGTATAGATTCCATAGCTTCCTTGACACAACCAATTATTTCTTTCGGGAGAACATCCTATAGACTCTCGAACTCAATATATTATTATCAAAAAAATATCTTCCAATAGTTTCCTTGATGACATCCTACTCATAGGATGGTCCATTCAACCATATATCTAATATATTTTGCATACCACCCTCATATTGAATGATTTGCACTACCTTTCACCTGAATAGAGCACCTTCATCATCACTATCTTCTACAATTTCCATAACTGGTTCAACTGGTTTTGGCTGGTTTTTTGAAGCATGATCTTCAGAAACTTCATCTTCTACATCCACAACTAACTAACCTTTGCCGACTTGGGTACTGATGGAGTGACATCACCCATATCACTTCCTCTCTTTTGATTTTTCTTAGCCTTGTCAGAGGATGACCCGCCTTATATTATCTTTACGGGGAAAGGGATAAAACCTTCCCCAAACCTTTCTAGCACCTTTCTAAAAAATCTTTCATACAGTTGTTCAAAATTCTCAAAAGAATTATAATGATTGAAGATTTTCTTACAAGCTGACATATTTTTTCTCCATACTACATTTTCTTTCATAGGAAAATAGTTTAGAAAATACATCATAATGCATATTACTAGAGTGCCAAACCTAAAAGGGTAGTAAATATCCTTTGTTAATTAAACATTTTCCATCAGTTGATCTTTTTCCAGACTTCATAGGTCGAAATCTTCATTTTTAATTATCATTTTATGAGCAATATATGTAGCACCTACTGAGGTTGATACTTATATGTTTCTAAAGAATATCTTATATGAGATTCCATGTGCCACATACCTTATCAAAGAATCATTAATTAATGTAATAATCAAAGCCCTCTAGTCACCCCTTATTCTAGTTAGGGCTTTGACCTCAATGTTGCAAATCAACTTTTTCTTTGGTAAATCACCAACATTGCATAAGCACATTAAATTACTAATCACATTCTTAGTAATTTGATAAGGTTTTTCAAGAGTGAGGATATCACTGTCCAATTTGTTCAAAACAAACATAATTACTTTAGAATTGACAAAATGAGGATATTCATTCCATATATCCAAACTTTATGCTTAGATCATTCAACTCTCCTGAAATTGGCGAGCGACAACAAATTCCTTTCATCCCTAATCATTTGACTACTATATTGATCTAGAGTTATGGTTCCTTTGATTTTCTTCATGATTTTCCTCAAACAGAGTTCTACCGATCACAAACATAGATATGAAATTAATGATCAACAAAAATACCTAGAAATTCACTGCAAGGATCACCTTTTGCACCTTTGAAATTTTGTAGAAAATACTCTCAAACTATTCTTCTTCAATGCATGGTGACGAATTAGGGTTCCAAATGACCCTTTTAAAACTTCACCTACTTTAGTTTATGTTGTATTAAATACATTTCCCTAGAAGTTTTGGTCACTCAATGAACTTAGATAGCAAGCAAAGAATTTGACTTCGAACCTATACCATTTCTCCCAATTTAACATATGATTGCTAAAACTTCCATTAATGAATAACATGAAAACTGACAACATCCAACAATTTGGAGCCAATTATATACAAGGGGATAGGAGATCTTCATGAGAAAATCCCCCTAGGCCACTAGCCTGATATTAATTACTAGAAGAGCTACTAGAGGGAAATTCTGTATAGCCTTGTTTCCTTCATTAGATTCACTTTTCTTCACCCATGTTTCTTCATCTGATCTCTTATCTCTTCCACATAATCTTTTTCTTTTCCTTTATTGTCTTTTTGTGAATTTCTTCCTTGATAAACTAAACCTCTTTTATTCATGTTTATGTTCCTATAGAATTTTGCAAGGTGTCCACGACTATTACAATTTAAATGTACTAGACCATTTTTGTCTATTCCAGCCATTCCATTGATTACCTCCTAACTTGCATTGATTAGCAACATGTCCAAATCTTCCATAGGTATAGCATTTAATGTTACTTTTATTGAAAGGAATGCTTGTACATTCTAATGCCTTATGACCAAACTTCTTGCATTTAAAACATTGACCAGAGAATGATGGAATACTAGGATTTATCTTTCCTTTACACTGAGAAGACATATGGCCAAATTTATTAGAAGCAAAGCAATATCCATTAAATCTTATAGCATTGGGTTTGCTTACTAGATCTATTCTTCATTTTTTCTTCTTTTCAGAGTTCTTCTATTAAGATCCAGATCTTTCACCCTTCTCATAGCCAAGACCTCACTTGTCATTTGTATTCTTCTGACTTTTGGTTATCTCATCAAGCTTAGCAGAACTTATCCTGAATTTCTCCTTGAATTCATTTGCAATAGCAAGCTCATTTCCAAGAGTAACTATCTATCTTTCAATATCATGTTCATAGTTTTTGGCATATTGTAGTTCAACCTCCAGCTGAATGTTTCTACTATTAATTTTGCTACATTATTTGGATTTTTCTTTTAGAGACTGGGAAAGATTCTCCTTATTTTTCTATCTTTGTTCGATCTCATTGATAAACTTCATTGTCACAGATTCCATCTCAACTTTTAGAGTTGCATTTTCCTTGGATAGCTTTTCACATTCTTCTGTTATTTCTTTTAGGGTTTGATTTAGATGGACATCATCCAGACCTTTCCTTTATTTTTGCTTCAACTAATCACACAACTCTTTCCTCTTTTCCCTTGACCCATTTATCTTATCCTTTAGTGATTGAATGAATTTATTGACATCTGCAAGATTTACATTTAGTTCCATGACCTCTGCTTTAGATTGATCAGGATCATCACGTGCCACCATAAGTTGTTGAATACCACTAGCATCCATTGAGATTCAAGATTTGAACCTCAATTTGTTAAACTTCTGAAGAGGAACCAGATCTCTGATACCAATTGTTTAACATTGGGAACACTCAGAGGGGGGCTGAATCAATGTTCAATGATTTTAACTTACAAAATAGATCTAAAATTATCAACAACAATAATAGAACTTCATTTAGCACATAATAGATTAGACCATTTAGGCACATTAATGAACACTATAACACTTGATATTCTTACATGGAAACCCTGTTAGGGGAAAAACCATAGTGGAGATTAATCCACAATGTTTACTCTGTTAAATGTAAATAAAAAAGGGGAATGGACTTGCATTCAGGAACACTACCTAGAGCTCACTGCTCAAGAGAAAAAGGCTCACTACCCATAGATATAATAAAGTTTACAACAAAACTTTGAATTGAGAATATAGCATCAACAAATGCTTGGATTCATTTCCAATGAAGCTCAATATCAGATTATGGATCTCTTGACCAAATCACACTTCTGCTCTGCACTACTCAACATACAAAAATTGATCTACCCTGAAACAACTAATATGATCTTTTTCACTCTTCCCTGTATACATATTCTTTTTCTCACACTTGCACACACACCTTCATATGTCACTTAAAATGGATTATCGATCTCCTTTATATACCCCCTAACTAGAAATTCAAAGTATGTCAGCCTCACAATAGGATATAATATTTTTCTTTATGTTGACTCACATCTCTAATT
>VDFB02378402.1:0-14911 GCA_007258455.2 Sequoia sempervirens | reverse complement strand
ATCATTTAGAATAGGATTCGTCATTCAGAGAACCAACTCACTCTGGAGATTCCATTTTCACATAGATCACCCACATCTGAAAAGGGTTTCCATGTTTCATCAGATATTTTGATTTATGCAAATCTAAAAAATGGTGCATATCTGGTTGAAAACAAGTTTTGGCACACCAAGTGGGACTTTGAAAGTTTGTTTCAGAGGAAAATTTCAAGATTTTAAGTTGTTGTTTTGGTATGCACAACAGAGCTTCAGCCTTTGTAGGTGGAATACAACATACCTAGCGACTTTATTCTCTTATTTTCAAGCAGATCTAGTGTGAACAACACACAAAAGTCCACATACTGAAGGGTTGGGTATTTCTTCAATATTTTCATCCTTTAGAAGAAAAATCATCAAACACCATGGCGACTCCAAGGAGCTTTTTCTGGTTTCAAATGATCAAGTGTTGGTATGCTCTTTAAAGATTTTGATTTTTTCTTGGTTTTTAGCCTTTGAATGAACAAGCATGTCAATATTCCATGATAATATGACATACCATCCACCATATCATGAAAATCAGGATTGCTTCTCCACCTTCATATCAACCATATTAGCATAATCATGCTACCAGTTTCGATTCCATGACTTCTCAAAACCAGCATACCCAATATAGTTACCACCCACCCACCCCTACCTATTTTTCATCTAGCCCTCATATGTTCAAAATCAGTCCCAAGAGATTCAAGACTTGAGCTTCAGAGATATGTGAAATAGAAAACCGAAAGCAGTACGATGCACATCAAGGGGAGATTGTAAGTATCAAGAGCACGTTGCTTGATTACATGACTTAGCTAGAGGAGATCAAGAAGTAGCATGAGTATAATTAGCACCAGAAGGAGCTAGCTTATCAAGCCTATCTTCATGAGCAGGAGCTAGAAGCCCAAAGAACACAATTTAAGGAGGATTTGGAGAGGGAGGCAGTTGCACAAGTGAAGCTTATGCTTTCTTAGTTTCAAAGGAATGAAGCCCAAACAACTCATGCCATGTCAGGACACCCTATTCAAGAAGAGGTTCGTGAGTTTAAATTTCCAAGTTTTATGAAAAATGAGCCTCCTAACCCTCCTAAGATAAAAATTCATGGTTTTAGAGATCCTTTACCTTTGCAAGAAACTAGGTTGGAACATTCTGAACTTTTTATGCTTCAAAACCAACCTATAGAATAACCTTTTCCTCTCCAAGAAATTGTTTTTGAATGCAAACAAACTCCTCAAAAAATCAAAATCCCAAGTTTCAGAATTTTTTATTTTTCTGAGGAGCCTATTGGCATTCGAGATCAGTCCATTAGGAAACAACCTCTTTTTCTCCAAGAAACTCCAAAAATTCCCCAAGTTTCCCAACTAGATAAATTTGATTGTCCTACCACTATTTTCCTTTATGAGAATAGACCTATTGTCTTACAAAATGACTCATGCACCATGGAATAAGCTAGAAATGTAAATTTATTGCATATAGCTATGGAGGAATATCGGTTAGAGCAAAAAAAGATCGAACCATAAAGGACTTCTCATGGTGAATCTATCAATGTTTGCACTAGAGAGCTTCCTTGTTTGTTAATGGAGGATAATTTTTTTGAAAATCAACTAGTGCAAGAGGCTAATTCACAGCAAAAGGTTGTTGTTGATTGTTCCCTTTTATTAGTTGATCACATGAGTTCCGCATGTACAACAAGGTTTGATTCATTGGAGCAATAGAATATCGATGATTATTTTTAGGTTTCCAGTTGGTATAGTGATGAGGAGGCTATGGTTGAAGAGCTACAAACTCCAGATCAAGGAATGGTTGATAGTTCACAAGTTGTGACTGATTTATTTGATGAATTGCCATTTTTTTTTAAAGATAGCATGTAAGTCCCCAACTTACCCGTTGATTTGGGACAGCCAAAAGGTATTACAGAAAATGATGTATAGTTGATTCATAAGTGCAAGGATGAGGTTGAAACCACAATTCAATTTGAGGAGCAAAGTGACACTCTTGTTTCCAAATCTAGCATGCTTGATTGTCAAGACCCTAATTGTTTAATAGCTTGTAGATATATTGCCACTCTATTGAATTCTTGTAGTGACCAAATGCCTAGTTCTAAGCAGCAAAATGATGAAAGCCATTTAGGAAAAATACTGGTCCATAAGAAAATAAATTAGGGCATCTTGGTTGTGGAGGAGCATGAGGTTGAATGCATGATTCAACAAAGGCAAGAAGCAATTGTGGTTGGTGAGGCAATTGACAAGAGTGGAATCAAAGGAAACAGTTCCAATTTTGTCTTGTCGATGGGATGTCCAATTAGACACATTGCTAAAATTGAGGCTAACAAGAAGGTTCCCATCATGGTTGAGTCCAAGCATGGAAGTACGGTTGAAGGAGAACAAACTCAAGTCACTTTTCCACTTCGGGTTAGTAATGATTATCTTCCATATGAAGAGGTTAGTAAGCTTGTATATGTTCTTCAAGGTGTGGTATAACTATCTCATGGCATTTCATCCTTTGTTATTTTTCATGTAGTTGTCCAAAATCATGTCCAGCATCAAATATTATGTAGAAAGGGAAGCTATTTCAACCAATCAATGAATGGTTTTGTTTGACCAACTACTTTGGCTGGTTAGAGTAGGTTAGAGTTAGTGTTTTCCACAAATAAGTGTGTTATGCACATTTCATTTCAGTAGTTTTCTTTTCCCTGAGCATTGTTGCACATTTTTTTGGTTAGCCATCAGGGCCTATTAGTTTGCTTTTTGTAGTGTTTATTTTTGTTTTGTTGTTGTTTGGAGTATTTTTGTTCAAATTTTTGAGTTTCATGAAGGGGAAAATTTGACTCCGCACAAAATGAAGTTTTAAAAGGAAACTGATCTAATGCTTAGCTGGCAAGCATTTAGCGGAAATCGCCAAAAAGTTAACAACTTTTCAATGTACAACTCAATTGGTGGAGCTGATTAAATTTTGTTATAACTTAAAGTGAGAGGTTCAATTATTTCTGCATGTGCATTAAGTGTTTTTTGCACTATATTTATCGAGTACCAGTTGTGCAAGTATTTTGAGGAAACTGAGTTTTAGAAGTATTGGTCAATTCTTTACAAACCAAATGGAGTACAAAACTGAATATACAAATGATTAAGCATATCAATTGCTTTCATTTGTTTCATGATGCCATTAACATTACAATATTTCTTTTGATTGCGAGAATGCAAATGATGGTACATTTTTTGCATTTTGATGCATTCTTTTCAAAATGAAAAGCAGAAAAAGAAATTTAGGAATCCACACAATTTGTGGATGTAACTATCACAATGCATCATGAGGAGCATGCTACACTATTGAATATGTAGGAAAATAAATCACATAAGCATGAACATAATCATCATTTCCTGTGCTTTTGGCTGATGCAGAAGTGGTGCACCATCCTTCATCCTTGAGCTTCAATCGACCTGTAAGAGAAGAGAGGGGTTGTTAGAGCTTTGATTATGAACATTCCTATATGAACCAACAATAATATGTAAAATTTTGCTAACGATACATTGAAATAGTTACAAAAAGGGGAGATGGATAGAAGAAAAGAAGGAAACATTATAATAATATATTGTTTCTGCTAACATTTTTTGTTTCCTTGTGCAGGTATAGGAAAAATCATGAAGTTGATCATCTTATGAAGACATAAGGCATGTGGAGTAAAATGGGCTACCACAAGGGTAGAGCTTGGCATGTTGTCCCTCAGCATCAAATGAGGGTTGAATAGAGAGGTATAATCGTCATGCTCAATGGAATAGATACATTTCAATTATCAAAGTAACCAAGCCCATTTTTCACCCATAGCAATCAAATCTGATAATAGTGAAGTGAAAGATATGAGTAAAAATGAAATCAATTTAGAAACAAGATCAAGTATTTCGTTGGCTTTTAAAGTGAACATGCATACATAATTGCCTTGTCTAAAATCATCAGTTTGAATTGAAACAATGGATAAGATTTAGAATATCATAAGAAAGTGCTCTTATTTCAGAACATCCTCATTATTACTGCCCAGAAGGAGCATAAATATTGGAACAAATTTCTACTTTAATAGAGAATGACTCATAATTCAATCTAGGTAAAGAGTGAAGGCATGAAGAGCACCTTCAACATGACAAATTTTCTTAAATGAATGTAGCTCAGGACAACATAACTTAGAAGCAAAAAAAAAGCATAACATTATGATTTTTCTTTTGATATTATGACAAGATTCAATGCTTTGGGAGGATTTCATCGGTATGATTGATGCTAAGAAACAGTGCTCATACTCATTTTCAGAATACAACTTCAATGGTGAACTTGCAATGATACTTACAATTATATTTTCTTTTCAAAAGCAGGCACACTGTGATAAAGGTTTTTTTATGATAAAAAAAATCTTAACACCTGAAAGGAAAGTGGGATCACAATGCACAACGTACAATCATCAAAGCAACAGTCCATTCTTGATATGAATTGGTACTATGTTTTCATGAAAGATGTTAAATGAATGTTATTCATTATGGGTCAAGCCTAGAAGATGGAGAGTTTTTTCTTCTATTTTTTACAAACACCCATATGATATTTCAATTTAAACTACAGATTCCTCCTTAATACAATGAACCCATATGAGGGATTTTGTTAGAAATACAAAAACCCCATGTAATAATATTATGGTTCAAGCTCAAGTTTGTGAGAGGTCAAGGATAAGCATTATTTCTTTAAAATACCATAGGATAGTTTTCCAGAAATAACAAATACATGTAATACATTGTGGGTGGAGCCTTGTAGATACAAGAAAATGCAGAAAATGTAAAAGGAGATTTTCTTCATTACAAAACATAGTTTCTCTTTTGAGATTGTGTGAAGATAATGGGAAATACAATAACTTCAAATGCTCAAAATGGACATGATAGGCCGCGCATGGAGAAGTCTTCCTTCTTCTCAAAGCTATAATATCCATGTGAGTTTGAATAGAAAATGCAAATGAAGAAGGAGAAATCCATTTTGAAGTTGTGACAGCATTTTGAGTTCACAAAAGTGCAGATTGAGAACATACATGGCACAACTTGTGTGATGGCCTACAAAGTTATAAATAGAAATCCTCTTTTGCAAAAATAAAAGCTTTTGTAAGCTTTCTTTTGAGTGGGAAGCAAACACAGAAATCAAACTTACCATTTTATGTATGAGAGAGGAACAAGCATGTTGCAACCAAGCTCTCACAAAGCTTCCAAATGCAAGGTCGAGCTCACTCTCATGGTGGCTAGTGAGAAAGGAGAATACATAAATTCAAAGATGCATCAAAAAATATGTTATACCATTTTAGGGTTTGCATTGAAGTTTTGTTCTTCTTGTGCCCTAATTCAAACTTGGGGTTTGCCATGGTTTAAAATATCAAACTTAATGCAATGTCGTAGATCGACGAATTTCTTCATGCCTAGGTTCTTAAGTTAGGTTTTGATTTATTCCCAAGTACCTTGGTTTATTGATTTTGAAGAAATCAATTAAATATAAATGTTGAAAAAATTGGTGCCTTGGAGAATATTTTCATGCCTTAGGTACTTTTCTTTTATTGATTTTTTTAGAAAATCAATTGGGATGAGATACTGTAATGGTGGAGATTAATATACATTATTTTTTATGATTTTTTCTAAGAAAAATAAAAAATTGTAAAGGAGATTAAGTTGTATTTTTGTAAAGATTTCCAAATCTTAAATTGCAAAAATAAGTCAAACTGAGAGAATATAAAAGTTGTAGATCTTGTAAAGTAGGAATAAAACAATGCTTTATAAATTGTTTTATTTCTTTGCTATTTTTAGTAGATTGGTGAGTGATTTTTTTTTTCTTGGTTGGATTTGAGCTTCTTGGTGAAGAGATAATTGATAAGGTGTTTTATTTTCTTTTAAAGTAGATTTCACCTATTTTTAGAGGCCTTAGGGTATGCATATGCAAAACGTGTGACTTTTTCGCTTTTTTGCCACATTTTTGGGCAGATGTAGATGCTTTTCCTTAAGCTTTCTTCTTGAGCTCGGATTAGGATTTTGAGATATATCTTGAAGAAAAACTTAGATTTTTTCTAAGTTGGGATTATGGTTTCTTTCTCTGACACATTCTAAGAGCTTGTAAACATTTTGTACTCAGTTTCAAACTTTGGCATATCTTTAATTTATGTCTCTATTTGCAGTTTTAGTATGATGTCTACATTGTGATTTTGTTTACAGATCCTTTTCATGTCCTATTATTGTAGATCATTGATACAAAAAGTTCATTTAATGCAGGTTGAATGTTGTGTCTATGTCTAAACCTTCATGCAAATCAATTATGTATTGGGTGTTCATGAGAGATTGTGAATTCATTGTTTTTTTTTTAATACTGTTTGTGGGTAGAATATCAAAGTCACCATTAAGTTTTTTGGAATCATATTAGATAAGTTTTACATTCCAAAAAAAATTTCTATCCCTTTTCCTAGAAAATCATTTAGAATAGGATTCATCATTCGGAGAACCAACTCACTCTGGAGATTCCCTTTTCACAAAGATCACCCACATCTGAAAAGGATTTCCATGTTTCAACAGATATTTTTATTTCTGCAAATCTAACAAAGGGTGGATATCTGATTGACAACACTTACCACTTCTCCATTCTCATTTAGTTTGTTTCTGAATACCCACTTAGTACCAATTGTGTTCCTATTTGCAGGTCTTGGGACAAGTTCCCAAGTATATTTCTTCTCAATCTGCATAAGTTCTTCTTTCATTGCTTTCATCCAATGTTCATATTTAGATGCCTCAACCACTATCTTAGGTTCAAATTTAGAAAGTAGACACAAATTTACCTCTTCTTCAATAGCTTTCCTTCTTTTCAACACACCTTTTCTCTTGTCTCCAATGATTTATTCTTCAGAATGATTTATTTGCATATAATTGGGGGTTTTAGGGATCTTTTCTGAAGCTTCTTCCTCTTCATCCTACACTTCTTGTTCCTTAGCTTTTTCTTCTGCTTCTCTGCAATTAGATTCATCTGATTCATATCCATCTATCACCACTGAATTTTTCAAATCTTCATCAACTTTGACAATTGCATTGTCAACAATCCTTCTTAACCTTTTGTTGTAGCATCTGTAAGCTTTTCTTTTAATAGAATATCCAAGGAAGATACCTTAATCAGACCTTGCATGATCAAACTTTCCTAAGTTTTCATCATCTCTTCTAATATAGCATTTACTTTCAAACACTCTAAAGTACTCTACAATAGGAATCCTTCCATATCACAACTCATAGGGAGTCTTTGTGTTGTTTTCTTTTGCTTGGACTCTATCAAGTATATAAACAATAGTATGAATTGATTCTCTTAATAACGGTAGGTTAACTTCTTTCATCATAGTCCTTGCAACTTTTGAATTGTCTTGTTTTTCCTTTCAACCGCTCCATTTTGTTGAGTCTTAGGGGAAAACAAGTGCTCTTTATTCCATGATTCTCACAAAACATGTTAAATTCATTGGAGGTGAATTATCCACCTCTGTCAAACCTCAAGCATTTTATCTTCATATCCATCTCATTCTCAACCATAACTTTAAATGCTTTGAATCTATCTAGGGCTTCAAATTTTTCTCTAAGAAAAGTAACCCATGTCATTCTAGAATAATCATCAATCAAAAGCATGAAATACCTATCACCTTGAAGAATTCTCACTATTGCAGGACCACAAAGGTTTGTATGCACCAATTCCAACAATTTGGTAGAAGATTGTTCTTTACCCTTGAAACTTCTTCTTGTTTGTTTTCCAAAGTGACAATCTTTGCAAACAACATTGATAAGCATTCCAATCCTTGGCAGATCTCTCATTGTTTGAACTGAACTAATTCTAACCAAGTTATCAAAATTGATGTGACACATCCTCTTATGCCATAACCAACTTTCATTAATTTGAGTCATAAAACAATGACCATCAACACCCTTGAGCTTATAAACATTTTCATCTATCCTCTTTGTAGCAGCAATGAAAATTCTAGACCCTTTTCCAATTTCACATCCATTGTCCTAAAACATAATAGTATATCCTTTGCTACACATTTTACCAACACTCAAAAGGTTATACCTTAAACCCTTGACATAGTAAACATCATCAGTATCATGCTTGGCATCAAAATTGATTGAACCTATTCCACAAATCTTAGCACCTCAATCATCACCAAATCTAACAATTCCTCCATCATACTTCTCAAGTTTAATAAACTTACTCTTGTCTCTGATCATATGATTAGAGCAACTATTGTCAATGATCCAATAGCTCTTATCTCGTCTAGCTTGAAAAGAAGATACCAACGTACCTTTAGTTTTATCCTTTATCTCTGGAGCAATTTCCTTCACAAATCTTTCAAAGTTAGTAGAAACAGATTCATCTTTTAAAGCCATGAACAAGCTTTCATTATCATCATAATCTCCATGTAATCATATTCATCATAATAAATACTTGCATCTTCTCTAACATAATAGCTTTTCTTGATCATCTTAACTTTTTTTCCCTTATTTTTATGGTTCACAGTTCTGTTTGGACATTTTGAAGCATAGCAACCTATTTGTTCACAACTGAAACATTTGAAAGGTAATTTACCTTTGTACTTACTTGTGCCCTTTTTCATCCATCTCGCAAAGTTAGCTTCTACATCATCAAGATCATCCCGATCTGAACCTTCAATCTTCTTTTATTTTCCAACCTTAAAAGTAGTCTCAACTTTTGCACCATTGTTAGTACCAAACTCTCTCATCTCAAATGCAGTTAAAGAGCCATACAATTGATCTCTAGAATACTAATCTAGATTTTGAGATTCCTCAATAGCAGAAACTTTATAACTATAAGCTTTAGTGAGGGTTCTAATAATTTTCTTTACCACTTTAGGTTCTTTGACCTTTCCTCCAAGACCTCTGATGGAACTCACCACTTCATCTACCCTCTGCATATAGCTTGTAATGTTTTCATCTTCAGATATCTACAAGTTCTCAAATGTGGTTTTCAAGTTTTGCATCTTAGCTTGTTTGACCATATCATCTCCTTCATAAATACTTTCCAACTTATACCAAATTTCTTTAGCAGTTTTGAAATCCATAACTTTCATTAATTTAGAATTTGCAAGACTACTCAAGAGAACAAACCTTGCTTTACCATTTGTTTCACAAGCCTTGATCTCATCACTTGTGCTCAGTTCATTTGTAGGTATGGTCTATTGATTCTTCACTGACCATCAGAAATCATATCCAAGGTATACCAAATAGCCTTCCATCTTTGTCTTCCAAAATGCATACTCTGTGTCATCAAACATAGTGATCTCTTTCTTGTTCGCCATCCCAGATCTGCATTAAGCGATTAAGATTTTCTCTAAGGAACCTTGCTCTGATACCAATTGTTGAATGAACAAGACAACTAAGATGGGGTGGATCAGTTGTACCTTAAAACTTAAAAAACCCTCATTAACATTCAGATCCATAGTCATATATTAAACCCTTAATTTGTTATGATGATTTAACATGAAAAACAAATAACAGAAACTGAACAACTTTAACACCATGCACAAGAGAACACCATATTTATGTGGAAAACCCAAGGAGGTAAAAACCATGGTGAGGATTAACTCACAATATAAGTAATTGCAAAATTGGTTACAAAGGTTCATTTCCATAAGGGGCACACTGCCCTTAAAGGCTCATAGCCAAGGCTCACTATCAGAGTAGTAAAAGAAGATAGAGAAGAAATGTTACACAAAGAACATGATCTCAATGCAACAAAGAATCCACCACAATAGCTCCAACATCTTCATAGTCTATTTGAATGATTGCAGACACCTTCTGCTCACTGCATCTGGTAATCCAACACTTGAAAGGTTGCACTACACTTCACAATTTTGCACCTTACAACTCTAAAATTCGCATAATTCACATCACACACTTCACACTTTCATCTATCTTATCCTCCTTCAACAAATCAACTAATATTTATATCTACTTCAACCTTGAAACCTTTCTCCAAGGTCGGCTATGCACCTCAAACATGCAAATTCAAATTAGGTCAATGCCAAAACACTTATGTGGTGGATAGAAGTGAATTTGGACCACATCAAAACTTAATTGTGACCCAAATCAGCAACACCACTTAACGACATGCTTCCTAAAACAATATTTATCCTTCGCATGTAGTGTAAACACCAGGTCGGTCAGTACTCGTGCAAACACCATTAAAATTTTAAGTACATGGTTCCTCAAACCCAAGGATGACTTGTGAACCACAAACCAAACTTGAACATGATCTAGAATATTCCTCAAACATCCTAAAATCCAAAAATCTCCTTCACAACAACTTCCACCTGAAGAATGTACAAAACCAGTACACTTAGATTACTCTACCATACACTGTTACTTGAAAAACTATCTTCTGAAGCACAAAAACTTAAATACTCTTGACTAAGGTAAAATACCAACACCATCATCACACCTTTAGAATTTCAAGACCTAAAGCATAACTATGGAGAAACGTGGAGCAGAAAAATTTCTCCCATATACCTTTGCAATGCACAGCCACACACTAGTGAACACAACTTCAATTGTACAATGATCCAACATACCATCTCTTGAATATAACACCTCTAAACACTTCTTACCAACATATTTGAATCACACAGGCATATCTTCAACCTAGAAAAAATGTGGAGCAAAACTAGAACATCTCTCTATAACCCAAAACAACACTGCAACACACGATTTCCTCTTTTTATCAAATTTTCTCAAAAGCGCTTACAAACCAAGCACTAGAGACACATCCAAATCAACTTTAGCACAACTACATCCATAGATAGAAGCTTATGAAATCAACAACAAACATTAACACCAATAGCTTAACTGATGACAACACAATGCAATGAATAAAAGCATAGACAACACCAATTGTTCATCTTCAACACCAATCTCCCTCAACACATACAATTGACACCAATCACAACACAAGCTTGTTGACATCAATGACAACACCAATCTGCACATACTTGCAACATGGCCTTGCTACTACTAGAGGTAATCCTAGGAGGAATGACACATGTAGATGCTTTTATACCCAATATTGAAGTAATGATTCCTTACACATAGACATAGCACCCTCATCCATGAATGTGTGGAAATGATTATAGAAATAAGCCATTATGTAGAAACCTCCTACAAATACTACATGTTTCTCCTCTACAACCCAACAAAATTGTATCAACCATAGGTTATATATAATCCCTATTTATTAAGAAGAATGAATAAACCAATGATAAAAATTAAAAACTATCATTCCTAAAACTATTTCACATCACTTTCTTTTTGAACAAGATTCCACTTTGTTAAAACCTCACCTGAACTTTTCACCATTTCTATAACTCAAAATCCCACAAGAATGTGGTGATATATGTCTCTAATTTTATCCCTCTTGTTGTGATGCAAACAATCCTCTATACATCCTCCATCATCACTTCTATTTCACTTATATGTTGGTGAATTATACTTACATCATAGTCATATCACTTAGCTAGCACAATGATCATTCATGTTTCATTAAATAATATCAATATTGTCACCATAAGCTTGAGACCTATATCCTCTAGAAATACTATTCTATTTTTAACTAATGTAGTCACATTAATGATGAAATTCATTATTCACAATATCATTCTATTTGTATGTAATTAGGCTCATTTTTCACATATAGTGTATTTATTATAGTCCCTTGAGATCACACAAATGACACTTTTGGCATATAACATATTTTGAGGATTGTATTGCCACATGATGCTAATGTAGGAGGATAACACACATACCCCCTTTTTCATACAACTGCTCTTAACAAAATAAAATGTATTGGAAATGCAACAAATCATATTTAAAAATTTGCAACATGAACACTAGTTTGTTCATTCAAAACTACTTGCAACAACTACAAAATCTTCTCCAAATTGATTTTACCAATATTGAAGCCTCTGGGCTAATAAAATTAGTCTCAAAACTGATATTCAAACCAATAATCAACCTTCACCAATATGATTTATACATCATAAAATAGGATTGATCTAAACACCCAATTTATGCAAGAAAAATCATAGAATTTCTCATTGAAATTCAAAACAACATTACAAAACAATAGGCCAAGCCTATTGGCTCCTCATTACATAATCCCAATATGATTTAGGTATGATCTTAGACTTGCAAAAATGGTGTAGTACAACAACATATGGCTTCCACAAGCCTTCCTCAAACTCTCCAGCACTTGCAACAACAAACCACTCTCAACAATCACACCCTTCAATCTACAACTATTGATGATGCTTGTGCCTCTGTAAACCAACTCCAATCTATAAAAACACCATTAAAGACCCTCCCTAGAGGTATGCCATTCCTCCCTATGTCTTCCTCTTCAATCTAGAGAAAGAGAGCCTTCAAATGAATTCATTTTACCTTTTACACAAATGATCTTTCACATGAAATGAAATTTGAATGCATTTGATTTAATTTCTTCACATTCAAAATCCACTCCCAGAAAATTAATACCCGCCTCTTGAAATATGCAATTAATATTAATTATTTATTTGTTGGCACGAGATAGCAACAATGTCATGGATGCTTCTGCATCAGATCCTTATCTATACATATTCACATGTCTGACACCACATATTTAATTATTTATCATTAATTTTAGCATCATATGTTATGCATATTTACTACTTCATCAATCTTGGACTCTATGACATATTTGACAAATAAATATTTGATTTTAAATGTGTTGTATTGATCATATCTTACTCACAAATATGCTTTTCACCTAGATATTAATATGATACCTATTATTACATGATTCCATTATGCCATTTATGCCTATCTTATTCAATTAAATCACCTACCTTATTTAATTAGTACACTCTAACTATGAGATAAAATCAATGCATATCTTGACTTAAACATGGGAGTAACATATATCCCCTCTTTACATTTATGCCTTTATTGTCATATCTTACAACATGAAAGATATTGAGCCTTCCTTTTCTACACATGGTTACACTTTGTTATATTATCTTTACAAGGTGGGGCCTCTTATTTAATAGATCTCTCACACTTACATAATTACATTTGGTTAAATTTGGTGGCAATTTGTAAAGTGTTTCCTATTCGATCAAATTCCAAGGTGCTATGCTAAGCACTTTCTTTTATTTTATATTTGGAGGTATTGTGCTATCACTCTCTTTTTATTTTTATTTAGGGGCATTGAGCTAAACATTCTCCTTTCTATTACATGTGGAGATATTAAGTTCTCTTCTTTAGTTTTTCCATTGGGATATATTGTGCTAAGTACTCTCCTTTCAAGTACACTTGGGGGACATTCTCTAAGCACTCCCCACTATGATGTTGTACTTTACATACATATCTTGTGCTTATATGACACAATTTTTTATCATTATTATATGTGTATATCATTTGTGTGATTAAGATGTTTGACACATGAGTAAATACTTAATATACACTTACATGATCACATTCTTAGATTATATTTATGTACTCTTTCCTTTTTTGATAGTTCCTTGTATCCTATTAAATACACCAATTATTGAGGTTATATCCTACAACTAATGTTCCCATGTTCAGATATGAAAACAATTATAAGAGCTTATAAAGATTCATATTACATAGAGTATATACATACAAGGTGAACACATGTGATCCTATTATGCAAACAATTGTAAGAACTTATAGAGACTCACATTATGTAACTTGAGATATTTAATTTACATGCATATTTTTAGTGCTACATAGTTTTAAATGCAAGATTATTTTAGAATTCACATTGTATATCAAGGTGGGGGGAAAATGTAATGTTAAAAATTGTATAGCAATGTCATTTTACATTTTTCTTTGCCTACTTTTTAAAGGAGTGCTTTCATATATAAAGATATTGACAAATGGATAATCTTTGAGAAAATTTAAACATAATCCCTCTTCTTTTCAATGTGATTTTGACTTCCCACCTTTACCCTTCTCATCTAGGGACCAAAAATAAATGTGTTTGCATGTCTAAAGATTGTTTTATCCAATCATCAAACAAAATGAAGAAAGGTAATTTACAAATCACACAAGACAAATTTATACTACAAATACAATTTACTAGACTATATTATCTATACTCATTTTTAGATGTAGAACAAATTTATTTATTTTAACTATTTTTATTTGAAGGATGACTATTTTACTTTTGTTTTAGTAATCTTTTCATCATATAAGGTAATTTTTTTTGTTTTGATTTTACTTTCAAAATTTTAGTGAATATTATACATTTTTTTTTTCAGTAGTTTTATTTGCATAAGATGATGTATTAGATCAAGGAAAAGATGGATAGTCATTATTAAATTTGTTCTAAATGAAGAGATGAGATTATTTGACTAAAAATAGAAATTGTCAATTGTAACAAAAAAATTGAAAGAAAGAGAATTAATTGATCATTTATTTCTAAAAATAATAAAATAAACAAAATAAAACAAAAAAATATAATTGAAAATAATTAAATGTGAGATGAAAACATTAAATTAGACTAATTACAGGAACAATTTTTTGTACATTTGTACACTTTACAATGATAATTTTTACTTTATTAAACAAAAATAATCAAATCTCGTATAAAGGCCCAAATAACCTAGCCGTGTCAAGTATACCTAGATTTATTCCAAAAGGCTTAAGCGTTTTACAAACCATTCCGTACCAGAATTATTCGAGCCTCTTCAAGGATTTTTTTTGGCGTTTTGAAAACTGTAATACCCATGCCAACACCGTGTTACCGTCTTTAATCATTTTATACCGCCAAATTTTAGATCTTTTAACAGATAACATTTATGTTT
>VDFB02378401.1:0-49102 GCA_007258455.2 Sequoia sempervirens | reverse complement strand
GGTTAAGCCATGTCACCAACCCGAGCATTGCGCTGCACAACTCAAGGAGACCGAGGGCACACACCTTGCAACAATCCCCCCTAGCGCATGTGAGGGTTTTAAACTCGTGACCTTGGCTTTGATACCAATTGTTGCAAAGATGGTTGCCGTCGCACCAAAAGTTTGACCTTTTAATGCTTGATACAACCGCCAGAGTTAATGAATCCATGAGAAGTGGTTAAGCCATGTCACGAACTCGAGCACTGCACTGCACTGCACAACACAAGGAGACCAAGGGTGCACACCTTGCAACAGTATTGGGCCTTTATAGAAGCTTTCATCTCTATCTTCCTTGTAGAGTTACAAGCCTTTGTGACTAGAATGCATCTAACATGTTAACTTTACGTTGTAGGCTGGCAAGATCACATCTTTGATACCAAATTTAATGTCCCCTTTTTAATTCCTTTAGTTTCAAGCCCCAACACATAGAATATAAACTTCCACAATTGATTATTAATAAAAAATCTGTTTTTTAACTTGTTGATTAAATAATTACCGTCAAAAGTAAATTTATTAAATTGCTTTGGATACTCAACAATCTATCGAGACTTATATTAGGTATTGATTTTTGTAGTATTGTCAATTTTCTTCAAGTCTACAACAGTATAATACCTTTGGTAAACAATTTCTTAATTTTCCTAAGTCAAGGGTTTCGTCCACAAACTCAACAAGGAAAATAAAGGGTTTTCTTCCTTTAATTTCTACCATGAGGGGTTTTGTTCTCAAGTTAAATGAATCTATTGTGCCCAATCAATTTTTTTTGCTTCATTAAGGCATTTTGTAAAGAGTAATCAAGTCCTGTAAAAATTGTTGTCAAAAGTCAAACTTTCTAAAAATAGTAAGTTTCTATTTTTAGAAAGTTTCTAAAAATAGACTTGATTTAGGGTTTTCTGGGTTTGTTGTCAAATGGATGTTGGCAAAACTTTCTAAAAATAGAAGGTTTCTAAAAATAGAATCTTTGATTGGAGGGTTCTAACTAATTTTGATTGGTCAAAAATACTTCCCAAGTAGGATGGTGTTGTGACCTTTTCACACATCACCCCATTCAAAATGGGGACCCCCTAATTTTTGTTCCATTCGAGTCGTTTGGTTTTGGTTTTGCCGCTGTCTCTCTTTGTTCCGTTTGTCTTTTCGGGGATGTGCCCATCTTTGAGCCTAAGTTGAAATTTTGGCTAAGTCTGAGAAATTAGGGTTTGCATTCTTCAAGCCAGTTTGAGGTTAATTTAAGTGAGCGAATTGAAATCTGAGCTTGGCACTATGTTCAGAAGGCTTCAGGAAGGTTCCCATCAAATTTTTACTGAATTCTGATAACTCACTATTTTTAGTAAGTATTCAATTTGGGACCTTTTTCTCTGGACTTTTAAAATTTTGACTACTACACCATATTTGGAACACTTTGAGCTGCTTGCCCGCAAATTTTGAGCTGAATTGGACAACTTGCTATTTTTAGTAAGTCCCCTATTTGAAGTCTTTCTGCCAGGGTTTTTGAGGAACTGATTGTTGCATTAGATTCAAGACACTTCAAAGTGCTTGCATGCAAAATTTGAGCAAATTCTGACAACTTGCTATTTTTAGCAGTCTGGGCTTCGGGAGCAATTTTTAGGGTTTGTGTGTGTGATTTTTCAGTGCATGTCAGGATATTCTTTATGGGTTTTTCAAGAGCTTCACAATGATGTGACATGCAAGTCAAGTTGATGACTTACTATTTTTAGCAGGTGCCCGCATGCAGACCAATTTTTTGGGGTTTTTTGAGATCTCCCAGGCAGTATGACATGCAAATGCATCCGACAATCAGTTGATCACTTTTTCGGGCACTTGCTATTTTTAGCAGGTTCACTCCAGCACCCCCCAGACCTTCAGCTTCACGAGCAGAACAGTCCAGAATAGAAAAGGAGTCAAACGGAGGTCATTTGAGGCACATGCAAGTCAAATTAGGGTTTCAAACTTCGGAGCCTAAAAAGAGGGGTAAAACTCGGGAAAAATGAAAAACTGATGTATCCCATTGCGATCAGCATCTCTCAAGCATTCTACTAGTGAAATTTGAGGGCAATCTGAGTAGTTACTATTTATAGTAAGTCACCTCTAGAACAGGGCTAAAAATAGCAGGTTAGCATGAGAGGCAAGTGTGAACAGGATAGTTAGGTCATGAGGATTGCGTTGGAAAAATTTCAAGTCAAGTGGAGTTGCAGAAGTTTGAGAATCAAACAATTACTAAAAATAGAAAGTGAGGGCGAGCAGGTTGAACTATTGGCTAAGTATTCGAGAGCCACCTCTAGAGGTCTCCTTAACACTCCAGATGAAAATTCTAAGGCATGCAAGAAAAATAGAAGCATCACCTCCCAGATGTGCTGAGGCTAAGAAGAGGAAGCTTGAAAAACTTCTAAGTTGCTAAAACTGGCATGACACTCCCTAGAATGCGCCCACCATGGAGTTGGATGAAGAAAAAAGTCTAAGGCAAGACTAAATGGCACCCCCACCTAGCAAATGCGCCCTCAAATGGCAATACCCCCCCTCCAAATGCGCCCCAATTGAGGAAAAAGCTTAAAAAATGCCTAAGGCATCAAGATGAAAGCTTGACCCTTGAAATGCGCCCAAGATGAGAGGAGAGTCATAAAAAAATTCTAAGTTTGTGATAAAATGGAAGTAGCACCCCTAGAATTCGCCCAAGCTTCAAGGAGGATCGAAAAAGTCTCGAAGTGTTTCAAAGCTAGAAGCTATCCCCTTAGAATGCGCCCAAAGAAGAATGTGTTGGAGGAAGGTGTAAAAATTTTCTAAGGCAAGGAAACAAAACCACAAGGGTCCAAATGCGCCCATCATGAGAGGGCATACACAAGAAATTTTCCAAGGCATAGAGGCTGAAATGTGCTCAAGAGAAGAAGGCTCCAAATGCGCCCAAGGAGATAGCAGGAAATTGTCTAAGTCAAAATCAAAGTGACACCCTTCAAATGCACCCTTGAGAAGAAGAAGCTGGATAAAAGTTTCTAACGTTGGAAATTTGAACACTAGGTGGTAAAATGCGCCCTAGGAGAATCAAGGTGGCATGAAAATTGTTTAAGGCATGGAAAATGAACTACAACCTCCTAAATACGCCCTCATCACAAGATCCTTAGAATGCGCCCAATAAGACTTGAGATAAGAAGTTTTTCCTAAGGCATTAGACCTAAAGCTAGGTGGGTGAAATGATCCCAAGCTCCAAGTGGAGGTGAGAATTTTCTAAGGCATAGAAAATCAAAGTAACACCACTCGAATGCACTTAAGGAACAAGGCACTAGATGAATGGAGTTACATAAAAGTCCCCAAGGCGTTGAAGATGAAGCATGAAACACAAAGGGTCATATATGCCCAAGGTGAGCAGTATGCTTAAATATTTCCAAGGCATTGGTGGAGATACTCCAAACGTAGAAATCCAAATGCGCCCTAGCACACAGATGTTAAATGCGCCCATGATGAAAAGTTATGAAGAAAGCAAAGTTTGCTAGAGAAAATGATGAACTCTATCAGATCCGGAGATAAATCAAACCTCGGAAATTAGAACATGGAGATCAGGTAAGTAAAGAGAATTTATATTATAAGTGTTTTGATGCTCTTCTGTTGTTTGTTTTGTAGGGTGATCACTGGGGGCAAAGCATGATGACTTGGGGTGGTGAGGCAGGTGGCAAGGAAGGAATGGTCGAGTCCAAGACAAGAAAATTCTTTGAGATCAGGATGGAGAAACAATGAAGGCCCAAGCGCTAGAGATCACCCCAAGCACTTCAAAGTTAAAGAATGACAATAGGATGGATTGAAGGACAAAGTTGAGGAATTCTTCTCAAGTGTGAAGTCCTTCTCTGGCAATGACCCAAAAAATGTTCTCCAACCCAAGATGCAATGACAACTAGGAGGAAAATCATCATCAAACAGGGGAAAGAAGTTGCAGTCTTGGAGTCTTAGATTGAGATCGTGCCTGCCATATCAGTTTAGGAGGTTGAAGCAGTGTTGGACAGGTTAGTCGAATTCGCGGTCAAAGAGAAGGAGAATGGAAATGCCTTGTTGGATGATGACTTTCTAGAAGATGACGGTGGACATTAATTGCTCATTATCACTTCAGGAGAGAGTGGAGAATCTTTTGCTCATTTATTGCCCCACTCCTCTTTGTGGCAGTTTTTAGGGAAAAATCTTGAATAGGGCATATGTGGCTCAATCTGAGCCCTCCATTGTAATTCGATCTGAGCCGTCCATTGGATTTGGCCAACTATAAAAGGGGCATCCCCCCTCATTTTTATTTCATTAGAGATTAGAGATAGATCATAGACTTGAGAGATAGAGCATAGAGAGATAGCATAGATTGATAGCATAGCTTAGATTGAGGAGGAAGGAAAGTTTTCTAATTGAATGCTTTGTAAGAAGTTGTTGTGAACACTCTCATAATAAAAGAGTTATCATTGATTGTGGTTTCATCTTCTGTTGTGGGTAGCTAGCGAGGCTTCTTTGTCCTTCCAATTCACATAGAATCTTAAAGTAGAACTTAGAAGTAAAAAGGATTTCATTTCATGCAAGTAGATGGTAGTTGTGGAATGTGGTGTTTAATTTGAGCAAGCTTCGTTCATCCATACCACTAGCGGGCTCACTGACGGTGGGTTCGCTTTGCGTGGTCAACTGGAATATCGTGGACCTAACTTCATTACGGTTTGAATGTTGGTATGCGTTGTTGTGATGGTATCTGCATGTTGAGTCGTGATTTGAATATCTCTAGTTACTCCTTTGAAGATTGCACCGGTTCTGTGGAAGCTATCCAAAGTGAGGCAAAGCAGAGCTTGGTTGAAGTTTGTGAAAGTTGATCTCCACGTCTTGCCTTTAGAGTAGACCATAGCATCTTCTATCCCTGCAACCATTTAAATTCAGTACTTTCCAGTTAGCTTAGGAAACTTGCACTTCACTGAGAAATCTTCCAGATCTTTAAAAACCCCTTTCTCTTTGAGCTTCGATTGAATAATTACGTAAGTCCCCCTTGAGATACCAACAAATCACATCGAGCCAAATGAGACTATCCATTGCATGAAGGAACCTTGGAGTTAAATGCATGATCTTTCTCGCAATCTTAGAATGCAGGAGATTTTGTTCAAGAGAGGATAGAGTAGCCGTTGGGAAACTTTATTCTATGTTGGTGCGGTCATAAAACACCCGTCAACAGATGGTCCAGTCAGAATCATCAAAAGGCTAGTATTTCTCTGGTGGGTCAATTTTGCTTTTTCAAAAGGCAAAGCATGAGCTCTGAAGTCATCAATGGAGGAAGGTCAGTTGCTAGGTGTCAAGATTCAAAGTCTCAAATGTTGCATAGACAACGATGAACGACGAATGAAGCATGCAAAATGGTGAACAGAGGAGGCAAATGAGAAAAAGTTGAAATTGGTGAAATTTTTTCTCTCTGGTAATGCTAGACACCCCTGGCCAAGAAGGGCGCCTGGTATCTTATGCTAGTTTATTTTCGCCCTCTTTTCAAAAAATGTGCAATTTTCCTCATCATCTCAGTTTAGTCACGCAGAGGAATAGTCAAAAGCAATTTTTAGAGCTGGGAAAAGCAAGAGATCATCTGAGGAATGTTCAGGCTCCTCAATTGATTCATCATCTAGTGTTGAAGATCTGTCAGATAGTGGGAAATGCAGATCAAACAGGAGCATGCAAAATGAAAAATGAAGAAAATCGAAGGAAAATATGAAAATCATCAAAAAATGACTAAGTCTAGCAACGCCAGGCGCCCTTGTCAAGGAGGGGCGCCTGGGTTTTCATGACTTAGTTTATTTTTTGCCTCATTCGGAAATTCACCAAACTCCACCGTCAGCCCGGTTCGGGTCCTTAGAAAATTAGTTAGATGCAGTAATTCATCTCAGTTATGATCAGGCTTGCTAGATCAACTGCTTTTCAGTCTCTGTTATTCATCGATTGGCAAGAAACGATAGTCAAACTGGGGTTACTGGCTTTCAACAGAAACATGCATAGTAAAAGTTGAAAATTAGGAAAATTTGGCTAAGGCAAGGAAGCCCCTTGTCCAATCAGGGCACCTGGGGTTTCAACACTTAGAAATTTTTTGATCCTGACACGCCTTCCTTCTAGTTTAGTCTCCATCTGCAATTTCGAGCATGTGCAATCATATTAGATGATGTCGGAGGCCGGTATGGAGGCTATGGATCACTTTAGTAGTGGTCAAACATGAGATTGCCATGATCAAACATATTTTATCAGTTGGCAGCATTAGATTGCTAGCTTGTCGAAGTCAGAGGCAGGCCTCGCCGGAAGCAGAAGCAAGCAAAAGTTAAAAAATGAGAAAAAATGGCTAATTCTAGGATGTCTAGGAGCCCCTGTCCAGTCAAAGCTCCTAGCATTTGGTGCCTTAGCCATTTTTCAGCTTTCGTTGTTCGTTGTTCAAGAACGCATCCACACGTGCATGATTTTTTGCCCTACAAAGGAGGAATTCGTTGTTGCACATGGACTCAGATTTTTCCATACAAAGTTTCTATCTTCTTGGAGAAGCTTCGAGTTTTTAGGGCTTTCATGAAGAAAGCGCTTTTTTGCTCTCAAACTCTATTCAAGAAGGCTTTTGGCATTCATTCTTCATATTTTGCAAGTTGGCATCCAAAGGAAGGAAGATGGATTTTTCTTCTCATCAAGATTTGGAGGCTCAAACAGAGTGCTTTTTTAGTGTTCTTCATGGATTTGGGATTGGGAAGCAGAGAGGCACGCTTTTTCATGGTCCAATCTTCTAGGGCATCGCTTTTCAAAAACAAGTGGTCAACTTTTTTAGTTTTTGTCGATCTGGGTCCACCTACTTTTTGCTCTTGAAGATTGGGAAATTTTATATTTTCCAAAAATCTACTTTTTCGACGCTTTTTCGGGAAGCCCTCAACTTTTTCAAAATCTGACGATTTGGGTCTCTTCAGAACGTGATTGTCTACAAAACCCAAACCTTAGCTTTTTTTTCAAGAAATCCGCTTTTTGGCGAAAAATCAGCAACTTATTTTCAACAGTTTGCGTAGAACTTTTCCAAACATAGGCGTGTTCATAGTCAAAATTCAAGTTTTTAAACATGCGGTATTCTCCAATAGAAATCAGCATTCAAGGAGGCAGTTACTAGCTTTTTGGCGAATATAGTTTCCAAAATTATCAATGAGTGAGTCATCTTTTTGGGGCAGCAAAGATTTCCAAGAAAAGAACTAAAAGCAGTAGTTAACTCGATGCCTTTTTTGAGTTTAACTTGCTATTCTTGTCTCATGCTTATCTATTCTTTGTAAAATGGAAAAATAAAATGTATGGTTGGAACTTTCCTTGCTTTTTTTTTAGCAGGTGGTTAGTTAGTTGTCTTGTGTTAGTTTTAGAAATAAAGTTTGCGAGTTGGCAAGTCTAGTTAGCTTAAAGCAAGGAGATTTAAGGGTTCCCTACTCCTTGTTTGTTTATAAACTATAAATAAGGCAGCCTTGCCCATTATTTTCTCAACTGTTATTGTGATAACAAATTGTTGAGCCTACTTTTGCCGCAACTTTGTTATTCAGTGTCTGTTCACTTTGTGTAAGAGCAAGTTTGCAACCCTACCTTTGCTGCAAATTATTGTTCAGTTAATGTTCAATCTGTGTCAAGTGTAATCTGGTTTGATTGCTAAATTGTAAGCTTGTCTTTGCTACAAACCTACTATCCCAGAAGTGTAATTGCTGTTGGAAATTTGAGGAAGGAAACCTCATGCTTACTTTGCTCTGATCTACTAGCTCAATCTCTTTTAGTATTCTGTCTTATGTGTTTTGCTTATATAATCTTTATTTCAGCTTACATCTTATAAGTACGAGTCTTCGGGTGTGATCTGGGAGTAAGTATATCTAAGCTTGTGTTATCAAATCATTCCTCGTTTACTTCTAACTCTCAAGCTCCGAGTTTACTTGAGTTGGTAGAAGCATCTATAGTTTAGGCTTAGTTGTAGTTGAAGTTCTGGAAAAGAGAAATCCTCAGCTACGACGCAAAGAGTTTTATAACCTTGTGCTCTTAGCTGATAATAAAAAGATTGGTAGTAGTTTAGTATTTCTTTTTAAGCATTATTAGCGAAGAGGGAGCTTCCCCTCCTAATTTGAAGAGCAGTTTATCTATGCATAGATTTCTGTTTCTAATCCGCATTCCAGAGGTGCAAATTGAAATGCCAATAGGATCGTAGTTCCATGCTCCAAAGGAGTAATAATCAAGTAATAAAAGATGTATTCTTCATATGGTGCCCACTTCTCCTTGTTTGGTGTCTCTTATATATCTTCTTCCTTCAATGGTCATGATTCTTCACATGCCCTTTGACTTTTAATTAAATTAAACTTTAATTTTATATTTTATGATTATATTATATTTTACATAATTTAATTTATTATTATTTATAATCTTATTTTGAAACAGGGACATTACATTAATCAGTCTTGTGCTCTCCATGAAAGTTGGAGTTCTCTTTTGCTCACCAATTAGCCTACGGGAAAACTCAAAAAATAGTCTAATTGTTTTCAAACTGATAATGCTTGAGAAGGGCACATTATTTTTGAAGTGTCCTCCCCTTGCACATCTATTTATATTTGCACTTGTTTTGTGATTACCAATTTCCTTTCATGTCTATTTCTTTGTTTTCTTTGTTTTCATGTAAAATTCCACCCTTATTTTTTTACAAATTTTCACTTGTTAGCGTTAGAGGAAGGCAAAGATAAGCAACTAATTACAACCCTTCACTTTCTAATCACCCAGATCCTAGAGTGGGCAAGGTGAGAGCATACGGTGTAAGGGGATCTTTGCAAATACGAAAAGTCTAAAAGTAATGAAGCTAACTAAAAGAACACCTTCCACTTTTTAATCACCCAAATCCCAATGTGGGCAAGGTGAGAGCATACAGTGGTTGGCTTACAATTAAAAACTTGGCTAAGCTACCACTTCTTTAGTGGGGTGAGTAGTAATAATCAAATGTAGAAAGTAAACATGAAATGCTCTTGGCGGCAAGCCAACCACTTCCACTTTTTAGTGGGCAATAAGAAAAAGTAATGCACTTGGCGGCAAAGCCAACCACTTCCACCTTTCAATGGGCAACAAGAAGAAATATAGAAACTCAACCACTTATTCAGCGATAGTGTGAAGTACAATAAGCAAAAGGCTCAACTACTTTTCAGCGGGAGCAACCACTTATGTAGTGAGGTAGTGAGGTAAGTATCCATAATAACTGGAAGTAAAGAGCTGAATGGTACTACCATAACAACATTACAATGAGAGTTTGATACAAGATAATATGGAATGAACTAGTCAAAATGATAGCCAAATACATCAATGATCAATCCTTGCAACATAAGATCAGTTAGGCATCATAACATATGAAAGGAGAGGATTCTATGAGGTTTGATATAACAGTAGCAACTGTCTGATATACTTGGACAACGAACACAAAACTCTAATCAGCCCTCAAGAAATGACCATAACACTCTCAAAAACCATTAGAATGAACTCAAGCCTTTTGCAAATGTTAGAGCAGACCTAGGCATCCCAAAACAAGTACCAAGCCGCCACCAACCAAGGTGAATAGCCCTAGCACGAATCCCAATGCACTAGTTGCAAATGGTACGGCCTCCTATATAGGTCGACCTTCTCTCAAAAATCAGGTTCTCCACTAAAAATCACCAAACATTGGGCAAGGGGTTGCCCAAGCATGAGAGAACCTCCGTTTAGTATGCGCAAAAACGAGGGTTAGACATACATAAACCAACAACATGAAAATTCAGTAAACAGTCCAAAAAGGGCTTCAAATTGCAAACTAACACACACCCACACCAAAATATCCTAGAAAACATCAAACCCAACAAAAACCAAAAGCATAATGAAAGCCATCACCATTGTTCGCTCTTCTGCAACCCCTGTGATGAAGCTGCAACATATTCAACTAGGAGGTATCTCTCAACCTCGAAACTGAAGATAGCTTGGAGGGATTTCATCCTCAAAGCCCAAGAGTTCTCTCTACAATCCAGTAGCACTTCGTTACATCAAAATAGCATAACCAATTGAGGACCTGAGAGGGCATATAAATAAGCTTAAGACCCAAAAGTTTGAATTACAATTCCCTCTAAAATGGGACGCCAACCTCAAGGAGCAATAAAATATTCATAAAATCACTTAAGTCTTCAAATTTAGGTGTCCAACTCAAATTGCATAAATTTATCTTCTAAAAACATAAGTCTCCAAGATAGGAGTCCAACCCATGAGCCCTTTTTTAAAAACAACTTAAGTTGCTCAACCTAGGCGTAGGGGCCAAAAAGTAACTCAACAATAAAACATTAACTTAAGTTGCAAACCTTTCATTTTTGGACTCCAAGAACGTTGGAAGAGCCATTGTTGAGAATATCAAGACGCTAAATATTGCACTGCCACACTACCAAAAATAGTAACTCAGTGTTGAACTGCTTCCAGAACCCACTGCCAGAAATAACACTTACTAAAAATAATACTTCTAAAAATTAGTGACTCCAAACTCAAAATGAGCACATTTCGGGTAACCGTCGTAACTTACTAAAAATAGTAAGTCTAAAAATAAACATTGCTAAAAATAGTAGACTACCCACCAAAGCTCTAGAAAAACCCAGAAAGACCCAAATCCATATCGGCAAACACTTGCAAAGTACTAAAAAACTGGCCTGAAACCTCCGAGAATCTTGGAAACCCTAAATTGCCTCTGAGTAGCCTACAGGTCTCTAGAGATAGGTTAACGGTCACAAAACTGACTAGGACTAAGAAGGGGACATTTCATTTCATTTCTTTATTTTATTTCTTTCAATCTAGGGCCCTTTTTGCCTTAGGAATTTTGTTGCCTCAAAAGCCTTGGAGTCTCTCTGACAAGCGTCTCAAATTCTGCATTGGTAATTCAACAGTGGTTGATGATGATGTTGTTGGCTCCTCCAATGCTTTCCATAACATGGACTCCTAATGATTTTGCTTCAAGCTTGGGTTGCCAGTTTTGGTCGTCTTCTGCTTGAGGTAGCCTCCCCTTGCACATTGTAATGTCCCTTTTTCTTAGGTAGTGGTTAGATGCAGTGGTTAGTCTACCAACTGGTCTCCGTAGGCTAATAGGTTGTTTAGGGGATCCCTTTGAGGGTGATCTACGACTCTTCAATAGACCCTTTGGTGCTTATTTCAATACTCTTCAGCTTAGGGTCTTAGTTTATTTGTGGTGTGCCTTCCGAAGGCAATTATGGACACTTTGACCCACACTTACTATTTTTAGTAAGTCACTTAGATGTCTTGCTCATACTTACTATTTATAGTAAGTCATGGTTTGGTTAGCTGGCAGAGTTTCTATATTTGGCATGATGGTGTAATTATATCCTGGAGTTATATTGGTTAATATTGGTCATATGCATTATTAATAAATTAAAAGGGATTTTATATTTAAAAGGATATAAGTGATTTTTAAAGTGCACTTTATAATATAAAGTTGAGTGCCAATTTAAAAGGGAGATATAAGTGACTTTAAAAGGGATATTATATTATTAAGTTGCACATCAAAATTAAAAGAATGAAAGGTGGGGAAATTAAAGGAAATGAAATGAAATGAAATTCAAATGCAAATTGGGCATGCAAAATATAAAAGGGCATTGAGAGCTCATTTTGCACATTCATTATTATTATTCTACTTTGCACAAAATTTGAGAAGAGCTTTAGCAAGGGTTTGCTGGTTGTGAAAGCCATAGCTTTTTGAGGACAAAGTCTCTCAAAGAGGACAATGTTTGCAGGTGTGGAAGATTACCCAAGAGCACTTGATTGGATAATCTCATCTAGGGATTATATTTGAGCTTCAACGATTTACATGGAAGAATTCCATTTTCAGGGTTTGATGGATTAACAAGAAATTGGAAGATTTATTGTCGAATTTGAAGGATTTACTTGCTGATGTATAAGTAATCCTTGCTGGTTGATGTGAGGGTTTATTGAGGGTTTACTAGTGCCATAAATTTGATTGTGGGTTTCATTGGCAATAATATACTTGAGTTGCATTGTAGATTGAGGAGATATTTTGACAGTGAATTTGTGAAGGTATTTGCAGCATTCCAAAAACAAAAACAAAAAAGTATTACATATTTGGTGACTCCTTTGTTGGCCGTACACCTCCAGCAGGGCCATTAAGCTACATCAGGGGCGTGGGCTTCTTCCTTGGCAAATCGCCTAGGGTTTCAAGCTGCCATCACCTCCATTTGTGGCGCCTAGGGTTGCTACATGGTTGCATGTCAGTTTCAGGTTGAAGAAAAGAGGGTTTGATGTTTTATGAGCAAATTTGTGAGTGCCAGCTTATTGGTTTGTTGTGATCAAACCTGTAACTATCAATAACATTTTATGGGTATGTCAAAAATAGACATGTTATGACATTTATGCATTTGGGTTGCTCTTAGTTTTGAGAAAAATTATATATTTTTCCTTGAGTTAAAATCTGGAATTTTCAGCCTTCTATATTTCTGAATATTGTATGTTTCCTGAGTTAATTAATTGCTGCTCATTTCTTTATTGCCTGCACTTCATTTGTCTATTCAAAACTATTGCAAGTACATTTCAAAGTTACATCGAAACACCCAAAAAATTGTTCCAACCAGGGTGGGACATTACACACATCTATTTACATTTAAACTTGTTTTGGGGTTACCAATTTCCTTGCATGTCTATTTCTTTATTTTCTTGCTTTTCATTGCTTTATTTTGTTTGTGGCTTCAGCTTGTCTGTTTTCTCTTGAGTAGTTAGCTGTTAATTTATAGTTCTTCTCTTGTAATAATCAAGCATTTTGGTTATTACCATATTAAAAAATGAGCATCTCTCCTTTGTTAACCTTAATTGAAAACCATATCTTATGGTACTATGTTCACATTTAAATTCTGTTGTGCTTTTGGATATGTTACTTGAAAATGCTTTAATTCCAACCATTTAGTTAAGTTGTTGCCACCAACAAAACATGTGCTCCTCTTTTCTTGATGGGTGCTTGAATGATCCACAAAATTTAGACTCCATTATTCGAGCAGCTCTTGTAGTGGTCTTGGTTGTCATGGTTGAAAGGTATCCTTAACTGGGTTTCCCAAACTTTTGCACACATCACAAGCTTGTACCCATTCACAAGAATCTTTAAATATAGTAGGTTGCCAAAGTCCTGCTAGCAGAATTTTTTGGATTTTATTTCATGACTTGGATGGCTATGTGCTTTTTCTTGATGTGATTGTTTGATAATATCTTCCACTTCTTACAAAACACATTGTCTTTAATTGTGTAGTATGATGGCCCATTATTTAGCTGAAAATGCTGTTATTTTAGATTTATTCTTTTTCATTATGTCATTGGCATGTCAGCTTGTAATGATCTTGCAAAATGCTCTCTAATGTCTGTATCCCACTCAGGTAAAACTACTATTGAAAATTGCCATCTATCAGGACTATGATCATTTACTCCATCTGCTGGTGTGCCATTAGGCAATCTTGATAAATGATAGGCAATAATATGGCTCTTTTTTTTTTCTAACTATATCAGATAATGTGAATTCTTAGAGCTATAATATACATCCTGAATTTCTTCCAAGTGGCACTGTTTTGTTTATCAAATACAACAATGCTTGATGATTCACAAAAAAATATTAATGGGTTAGCCAAAAATATGAGTGCAGCTATAATAGCCATCTTGACATACTCAGTGCTTCCCCTGCAATTGTTGTGTATTCTGTTTCTACTTTTGTTAACAATCTGCCGACAGAGTATAGTGTATGATCTAGCTCATTTGGTCTATCTTGTGTTTGATGACACCTTATATATAGCATAATTTGATGCATTTATGTGTATGTGAAGTTCTTTATCCCAATTTGGGAATTTCCATGGTAGGCACGTTAATTAACAGGATTTTTAGTTTCAAAAATTCTTTTTGCTGTTTATTTTCCCACACAAATAGTACTTCCTTGCATAAGAAATCATCTAAATGATGTGACAGCAGGGAAAAGTTCATAATGGCTCTTTTGTAAGAGTCTCTATGTTAGTGAAAATAATGGATTTGTCATACATTCTTCGGTTATTGCATCTTAGCAATAACTTTATTTAGTTTGGGTCTGCTTTCTTTCATGGTTTGTGTACAAAATGACCTAATAACTTTGTGTATTTTACTAACAGTTTATGTGTTTGTGAACTTAAAGATAACCTTGCATGCTGAAATATCAAATAACTTTATACTTTGTGATAGCACTCCTCATATTGTGTTTGCACCAATACTCCAGATTTTTCTAATACCTTCTCCATAGGGAGTGTTGTCTTCTTTGTCACAAGAAATGTGAGTTTCTTGCTTCTTGGTGACTTGCCCTCCTTGCTGATCTCCACCATTCCCCCAAGATCTTTTGCATGCTTTTGTTCTTAGAAAACCAACAAACAAGATATGCCTATCTTTAGCTAGTTTGAAGCATGCAAGAAACTTCTTGTTCATTAACTCCCAACTAGTAAATGAATTGATAACAAGATGGTGAAACGGATTAGTTGCTACAACTTGTAATGTTTCCACAAACAAGCAAATTGCAATATTTTCATGTGTCACCATCCAAATTTAATACATGGTGGTGAAGGCTAAAATATGTTCATTTGGATGCTGCTTTCCATCACCATATAAATTTGGAAAATGATTCCTTGATTCATGAGGAAGCTTATGATTTTCTATCAATGCAAATGAACCAATCTGATTTCTCTATGGTAATAATAGATGTGGACAGTTGTTGTTGATGTGGTTACACTTCAGATCAACCACTATTTGTAATGGTTCTTCTTCTAAAGCTAAACATATTTCAACAAGTTCCGGTATATTTGCTAAAAAAAAGATCTCCTTTTAGAGAAAAACAATCAAGATCAATTTTCTTTCTTGATCAAGTGTAGACTACACTATAATTGGTCATTAGTTGTCATTCACTAGTGAAATTGCCAAAAGTTTTAATTCTCACTTTTTAGTGTGACATAAAATTAAATAATTGTGTAGAAGAACTGCTCTTTGAATTAGAAGGGGAAGCTCTCAGTAAATGAAAACTAACCTAATCTAAACAATATGTACTCTCTTTACAATATGAACAATGTTTTTTAGATCGTTCAAGTTCATGCTAGACAAAATAAAGCTGTCTTTTTGGATTCACTTAGGGAAAAAGGTTGATACGACTTCAACTCAAGGAAAAAATGTCTTTATATTATTTGATTGAATGAAAACTCTCCAGCAATTACCACAGTTATGTTGTTTAGCTAAATAGAGAGATTGAGCAATGCAAATACATGTAAGGATTTAAATAGGCTTAAACACAAGACGTACATACTTTGTAATTGAATTAAAGGAATTAGTACAGAGCCACAATCTCCGACTCTGAGTAAATCTGCCATACAAAGCTTGCAAATTTGCTAAAAGCAATTTGATCTACCTTGGCATGCAAATACAAGATGTCACAAGCTAAATACCATGATTGCATTCAAAGCTACAACAACCAAGTTAACATCTACTACAAAACAAAGTTTTTAGTAAATGTTAAGTGATATTCCACTCATAAAAGCACAAATAACACATAAGACAACACTTCAATAACAATTTAGAAGCAAGATAGGCATTACTAAATTCTTTTGAATGAATACTAAATTCTTAGATCAGTGATAATAATAATTCAAACTAAATGCCAAAAGCACTTATTTATAGGGTTTTACAAAACTCTTCATGAGAAATAAATGCAAAAGTTAACTACAATCAAATCTAAATCTAAAGTCAACCAATCTTTAGTTAGACCATTGGTAAAGATTAATATTAACTAACACAAGAACTCCCATCTCTTGCATGAAAAGATATCCAAAAATTGACTTCAGTCTTCTAAGAATAGAGACACCAGAAAAAGCACTTCGGGCTAAAATTAGAGGTAGCTCTAGTAAAAAATAGTGAATTTTGATAGGTGGCTTTGATTGATGATTTTACTGAAAATTTTACTCTATTACAATTATAATGGATCCTCTAAATACACTCTAAAACTTTGGTAATCCACTTTGATGTGTGAATTTGAAAACCTTTCTTCATATGAATTCCAACATCTATCCCTTGTCAACTTTGCAACACCAAACTTCTTCAACAATATCCTTGAAGAGAGTTTTATTCTCATTTGTTTTCAGCATGTTGATTTTTTGGCTTTGGCTTCACTAAATTGATGACAAAGCCAGAGAAGGTAAATGATTAGGGTTTAAGAACAAAAATCTGCAAATCAACCTTAAAAAAGTTCAAGTAATGTCTTTGAACAATTCAAAGTTTTAAAATCTTCGCAAAAGCTTTGAAGATGATAAACACTAGCTGCCGTTAGCACTGTTGAACAGGATTTGATGGGAAATATGTTAAACTCTGCTGATAAATATCTTTTGTCAAGAGTTTTGAGTGTTGTAGGATTTTCAAGTTTTGAAAACTACGTAAAATGACTGTCCCGCTGCCATATCTTGTGCTGAAGATGACAGATTTTCCTGCCGAAAGTTATCAAATGAGGCTGCCCTGCTGAAGACTGACTCGCATTCTTCTTTTTTTTGTGTTCTTTTATGAAAAGCTCAATGGGAAATTCCCTGCTCTTCCTAGGCAATTTTTTAGGTGATAACAACTGCTTTTGATGCTGAAAATCAATGAAGGCTGCTGTGAAAATCCTTTTGAAAATCAATGAATGTTGCATCTTTGTTGCTATGCTACTGAGCTTTCAGATATGACAGTTCTGCTGTAATGAAGTCTGATAGGAAAACAATGAAATGTATAGATCCAATGCAAGTGATTGCTATTTTTAGTGCTCTATCCCTATATATATATACATATTGCTTCTTCTCTTGCTTTGGATCTGCTATTTAAAACTGAATTTCTCCTTGAATGATCAAACTGTTGATGTTATAGAACAGCTTCGGGCTGCTACTTCCAGTGCATCACGTCTATTGAAGACAATTCAAATGATAGCCTACACGGCTATTTGAATTGTAATGTTATATCCAATGAAGAGGCGCTTCATTTACACATGTTTATTTATTATCATTGTGGCCAACTTGAGAAGATGCGATTTCATATTGAAGACACGTCTTTCAAAAGACATTTAATAATTGTTGAGGCCGACCTTCCTTGATAATCACGCCATTCCAATTTGAAGTCATGATCTTTGGTGACCGACTTTGTATTGTGAAGAGGTGTGTCTCTTCCCATGATTTGTATATATATGAGTTCTCTCCATTCATTCTATATAAAAGTTTTCATTGATAGCATATTCAGTTCGTGGTTCACCAAGTTCGAGTGCGAGTTGTCTCAAGAGCAGATCGATATTTGTGTAGAAGGCTGAGATCTTTATCAGCAGATTGCATCACTTTGTTTCTGTATTTGCATCAGATTGTGGTGCTTCTTGTTGGCCTTCTTATCGGCCCTATTGTAAAGGAGACATTTGTTGAGACATTCAATATATAAGTGATATATTGTTGCTGGGTTTTTCTCCCTCAAGTGGAGGGTTTTCCCAGGGTATCTGCTGTGTCATTGTGTTAATTTTGAATTAATTTTCTATGTCTCTAATCTGATCATAAAATCAACATGGTATTAGAGCGGGTTTGAAGAAGATCTTGATCAGATTTAGTATTGCAGCGATCCTCTTTATTCTCTTTCTCATCATTGATTACTTCTATCTCTTCGTCAAGATGGTGAACGGTCTCAAGATTGAGGATAGACTTGAGGGAGCATCTAATTTCACATCTTGGAGATTCAGAATTATGCTCACCTTGGAAGAAAATGAATTGGCAGAGTTCGTGGAGAGCAAAGTCCCCGAACCTACAGATGAGGAAGAGAAGGTTCAATGGAAGACGAAAGATACTAAGGCGAAGAAGATGCTAATTGATTCCGTGAAGGACCATATTGTTCCAATCATCTCTAAGTTGAAGACAACAAGAGAGATGTTTAAGACTTTGGAGGAGATGTATGAGATCAACAACACAAGCCGTGCACTTGCATTAAAGCAACAACTTCATCATGTTAAGATGGCAGAAGGAGAATTTGTCATCGCTTACTTCATGAAGATCTCCGAATTGAGAGATCAACTCTCTACCATTGGTCATATTATTGATGTCAAGGATTTGACCATGTTGGCTCTTAATGGTCTTCCTTCATCTTGGGAGTCTTACATTCAAGGAATCAGTGCAAGATCGAAACTTCCCAAGTTTGATCGTATGAGGGCAGATTGTATTCAAGAAGAGTCTAGGTTGGCTGCGAGAGGTATTGGTTGAAGCTCTACAAATGAAGACATTCATGTTCTTTCTGCTCAATCCTCGAAGAAGAAAGGAAAAGGAGGAAAGAAAGGATACTTCAAAAGGAATAGAGATAAAGGAGCTGATGGTGCTCCTGCATTCAAGAAGAAGTGGGACCTTTTCAAAGTCCAATGTTTTCGTTGTGACAAGTTTGGTCACTATGCAAAGGATTGCCCAACTAGGCCTAATCAACATGCTTCATTTGCGGATGTGGATGAGATCTCTCCTTAGAAGGATTCTAGGGAATTTCTATTCTAAGTCATGGGCCTGTGTTCAAGCCTTGAAGGTTGTGTGCTGATTTGAGCGCAAGAGCAACATATCTTACTATGTCCAGTGTTTGCATCCATTAGAATATTTAAAGAGATAAGTATCCTTTGTTTGTTGAGTTATATCATTTAGTTGGATCATGTAATTAGTAAAGAGTGATAGTGGTTTCTCTTGAATTGCATAAGATCCTTTGAAGATTTCATTTATTGCAAGTTATTTCATGTTGGTTGTGAAGATTTCTGAGTGTGATTCTAAAATAAAAAGAGAATTGCAATTTCAATGATGATTAGTTGGTCACATCAATATCATTCTCTAATGCATGAACTGTGATAGAGCCTTGAACTCTTGGAGAGAGTTGGTTCTACATGTTAACTGCATAATGCATTCAAGAAATCTGTACTTGTGCAGATTATCTTTTGTTGTGCTAACTTTAGCACTCTCGAGAGTAAAAGATGGAAGGAAGAGTTATATCAGAATTCAATAAAGATAAGTTTCTTTATACCTTCATTATGATCTTTTGATATATTTCTCTTTAGGTTGATTTATTTATTTATGTTTTAATATTGTTCATAAATTCTTATGTATTCATGCTATAACTTGAATAGTAAACCTTGTATGATTCTAGCCTTGATATTTCTTTGGATAGTTATAAACTGTTAGTAATCTCTCTCTAAAATGCTTTCAGGACAGTTTTAGGAGCAAGAAGGTGATGAGAAATTGCTTAGTGATGAAAAGCTTGAGGCATCTTGTGAGGAAGTCATGCCAACCAAAGAAATGATCAAACGTGAAGTCACAACTTGCAGCCATGGGATTGAGTTGGTGGATAGAGGGAGTTCACTTCCAGAAGTCTTCTTTGCAATCTCTAAAGCAGGGATCAAGAGGGAGTTTTGTAACTCACTGAGAAGAAGTGAAGATTACTGTATTGCAAGGCTAGGTGCTAAATCCTTAGAGGATCCCTTCAGCTGCTGAGATTAGAATTGCTCAAGATTGTCATTTGGATTTGACATTGGTAGCTCCACAAACCTATTCAGAATAGTGTGATTTGGGATGAGGTCGAGGAGGACAATCCTGAACTCTCTATAGTACCAGAGGTGTGCATTGGAAAACATTTATCTAAGGCAAGTGTTGCAGGCAATCTTGGACGAAGAGGTCAGAAGGTTGATGCAAGTACTTGAAGATTCAGAGGGAGCCTACTGAACCTGAAGAAGATGTTTACGGAGGTTGCAGCTAGTTCAGATCTAGTGGATCCTCTATATACATAGTTGATTGGATCGTTGATGTATCTAGTCAATACTAGACCGGATATCTGCTATGCAGTGAGTGCACTCAGTCAGTTCATGTGTGAACCCAGGCAGATACATCTAGTTGTAGCAAAACATATCCTGAGATACTTGCGTGGCACAGTTGGATATAGGCTGAGATATTCTTTAGGTGTGGATTTGAAGTTGCATGGTTATACTGATTCTGATTGGGCAGGGTGTATCACTGATCGGAAGAGCACCTCTGGATGTTGCTTCAGTTTGGGATCTATGATGATATCCTGGTGCAGCAGGAAGTAGTCATCTGTAGCATTGAGTATAGCAGAGGCCGAGTATATTGCAACTTTTGTGGCAGCTTGAGAAGCAGTGTGGCTTCGTAAGCTCCTTGCAGGATTGTTTGGGAAATCAATGGAGCCTACTATCATTCATTGTGATAACTAGAGTTGTGTGAAGCTTTTTGTCAACCCTGTGTTTCATGACAGAACTAAGCATGTAGAGATCAAATACCATTATATCAAAGATATGGTATTGAGGAAAGCAATTCAGTTGAGGTATATCAACACTGATGAGCAGTCGGCAGACATTCTCGCCAAGCTTCTCTCTAGGATAGATTTTTTGTACTTTTGAGACAAGCTTGGTATGGTGGAGAATCAAGCCCTAGCTGAGAAGGAGTCTCAGTATCAGTGATCCTCTTTAATGCATTTCTCTTTGAGAGAGATTTGAGGTGCAAGCCCTTGTTAATGCATTTCTCTTTGAGATTTGAGGTGAAAGCCCTTGTTTCCACCCTCTGGGAGAGCCATGGTGGGTGTCATGTGTGTGACTCCATGACAACATCACGTGAGAGAGTCTATGATGATTTTTTCTTGTACTTGTGTTTTCACCCTTTGGGAGAGCCATGGTGAACGTCACGATGAGGTGACAACATCACGTCACGTTGAGTGATGGGCACTTGTACATACCATACATGGGTGTAGCCATGATGGTTGATGTCACGATGTAACAACCCGACCCTTCGGTAAAATTAAAATTTTCATAAATTACATCCTAAAAGTAAGTAAATGTGTTAATCATGTCATTGCAATAGAATTTTTCCGATTCTTTATTGACAAAACATGAACAAGTTGCCATATTAATTACAACAAAGATTCCATTTCAATAAAATAACTTCACAAGTACATGAAACAAGATTACGTACCTTATCTAACATAGCTCCAATGAGCTTTAGAACAAATAGTAGTAAGAAGGTCCAAGAGTTTGTCCTTTCAAATCTTGGTACATCAGCCGCTTGCTGAGGAGGAGAAACATCACTCGGGCGCTTTTCCGCCAACCACGGACTTATAATGTGGTCCCCCGCACACCTATCATTAGATAGATGGCCCTCCCTTCGAAGAAGAGATTGGTAGGGTATCCTTTAACGATTACCAACTGAGCATAGTGCTAGTGTTCCTACATAACTAGGTCCTGTGCATACGGCATCTCTTGAACTAGTATGTACTTCGGGATCACAATGAACTGACAGTGTAGTCTCAACTATTTCACATCTAAGTGGAAGTTGTACATTTCACTACTTTGGCCAAAGTATTATCATTTAGTACTTCGAATGAAGGTCATCTATCATATACACTACTCAGGGCCGATTTGCATTAAGGCTTTCTTACACTACGCGTAGGTTGATCTATCGGGGTAGCCGTACCCTAGACTTCCTACAAGTTAACTACTAGAAAGGAGAACAATTTAACAAGTACTCACAACTATCTCCCTTATACGAGACTTTCTCATCCTAGGAGCTTTTAATAACTCTACTAAGTTAATCTTCAACTAGTTGTGATCGGTAACTTATTAAATACCCTCAATTCATCCCCTAGTATTAAATAGCTATGTACAAGCATATACTCCATATACGGAGTCAATACAAATAATGCAATTTTACTCTTCAATGGATCAGTAAATCCGTCTACTAATTAATATAATTTACTCTTCAATGGAACAATATATCCGTTTACTAATTAATGCAAGAGTTAATAGTATAGAACATGCATTAGCCTTCCTATTTCACAAATTTTCCACTTGTTTAATGGTTCAACAACACTTCTATAATTAAAGCAATCCTTTTAGAAATTCTTTCCAAGTATACCATAAAGAACAACCTTCATTCCCTATTATGTTTCAATGAAAGTGGACTTTTAGTTGTAAACTCTTCTAGACCAAAGAAGAATAGCAACTTCATGAAAAAGTAAAAGAGTTAACATGCCTGACAAGAGCTTTCCACATGTGTTGATCTAGTGAGAATTTGCTACACCTATAGCCTCCAGCCAAAGGACTTCGTAGTAGATTAAAAGCTCACTCTACGAAGGATGAACACTCTGAATTTGCTCACAAAATTGCTAAATGCTCTCAAAAACTCTCTTAGCAGAATAATTCTCACTCTCAGCAAATTAACACTCAGAAATACTTGTCATTTTTTTTTTGAATGAGACTAAACCCGAATTCCAGAATTGTGTGTTGGATGAATGAGTAAAGTAGCCTTTATATAGTTTAAGAAACTCAACAAACTCCTCATCCTGAGGCGTCCAAGCTGCCAGCACTGAGACTTGAAAAGGCTTTTGAGAGAATAGAGGCGAAATTCTCAAGTGTAACTTTATCCTTTCAAGCCACGACTTCACATGGCGAATTCCTGAGCTTAACACCTCTCAGTCGTTGCAGATTTTTAAGGTATTTTGACACAGTCAGATTGAAAGTTCGTTTCAGATGAGAGGTCAAATCTATAATGTACCCACGCCACCATTTTAGTTGCCAAAAGAACCGCATATGCATTGTGCTCAACGACCAGGTCGCGGCCTGTGTGTCACAGGCGCGAGCTTCTCCAGGCGCGTGATTTTACCGGCGCCGTTTTCTTTTTCACGGGAATGAAATCCCTAAAACGTATTTCGTTTTCCTCATTAATTTCCACTTTATAGTTTCGATATAGTTCAAAGGAAATATTTGAACCTTAGCGGAATTGTGACACTAATATTTGTTTTAAATTTGAAGTCATAGTATTTGATCTTCGACTTTTGAATGAAACATTCATTTTTGAAAAAAAACGTCTCATGTTACAAAATCGTGATATAGTTTCATTTCTCTAAATGAATATTCAATAAAATGCTTAATTAAACTTCATTTGATTTTCCATTCAATTTTAATAAATATATCTATATATATATCTTATTATATTAAAATATTTATATAATATAGTTTTAATTTACATTATATTTTTATTTATAATTATTTAAATTAATAATTTAAATAATCTCGTATACATATTTATATTTTGTAAAGACTATATTATATATGTACTTTATTATAATATTAAATATATAAATATATTTACCTTTACACCTATACATGTATATACATTTACATTTTAGATTATACGTATGTATACTGCGAGCCAGTCAGCATACTTTCACTATACGTACTCATGTATATGTATATATATGTGTATATGTAGATTCTGAGGTAATATCGTCATAGTATATATTCACATTCACATATATATAACAGGTTGGTTGTGGTATGTATACATGTTTATTTACTTGTATATCTCCTTTATGCATACGTATTCATAAATACACTTATATCGATACACACGTATGGTATGTCCATCTGCTCTATTACGTTGTGTCGACATGAATGTACTTATGGACACTTGTACATACCGTATTTATATGTATATATACATATACACATGCCCACTAGAAACCTTACTCCACATAAGATTATACTGGCAAGCATCACTTATTTTCACATTTAAAAGTAGTTACGACTCCTAATGATACTAAACAAGCCTACAGATGACTTACCCTTTACTTCAACAAAGACTTATCTTACTTAGTCAGTGTGTATGCCCAATTGGTACTCGTTACTGTTTACCCGACCAAGTTCCTCCCCGAGTGATATCTCTCCTCTACCTGGAGGTATAAACTTGTTTCCTGCACATCATGACACGACAACGGGAGTCATATGCTCAAAACAAAGCAGAATACATGAAACACTTCAAAAGTTAGATTATTCACAAATCAGTAACCTTCTATTTTCTTTTATGCAGTATTTCACCAAGAATAAAATGAAATGAAACAACATTCATTTTGAAAACAAGGTACAAGCATCATTAATTCACCTCCATAATTCACATTTACTCTATCTAGTAATGGTAAATTGTAACGTCACAATTTGGGATGTAACACACGATGAGGTGATATCTTTCTTTTCCATACATGGGTGTAGCCATGATGGTTGATATCACGATGAGGTGATATCTTCCCTTTCCACATATGGGTGTAGCCATTGTGGTTGACATCACGATGAGGTGATATGTCTTATTTAGCTGGAAGTATCCTCCCTAGCTGAGAGGGAGTGTTGATATTATAGAGCAGCTTTGGGCTGCTACTTCCAGTGCATCATGTCTATTGAAGACAATTCAAATGATAGCCTACACGGCTATTTGAATTGTAATGTTATATCCAATGAAGAGGCATTTCATTTACACATGTTTATTTATTATCATTGTGGCCGACTTGAGGAGATGCGATTTCATATTGAAGACACGTCTTTCAAAAGACATTTAATAATTGTTTACTATTTAATTGTTGAGGCCGACCTTCCTTGATAATTGCGCCATTCCAATTTTAAGTCATGATCTTTGGTGGCCGACTTTGTATTGTGAAGAGGTGTGTCTCTTCCCATGATTTGTATATATATGAGTTCTCTCCATTCATTCTATATAAAAGTTTTCATTGATAGCATATTCAGTTCGTGGTTCACCAAGTTTGAGTGCGAGTTGTCTCAAGAGCAGATCGATATTTGTGTAGAAGGTTGAGATCTTTATCAGCAGATTGCATCACTTTGTTTCTGTATTTGCATCAGATTGTGGTGCTTCTTGTTGGCCTTCTTATCGGCCCTATTGTAAAGGAGACATTTGTTGAGACATTCAATATATAAGTGATATATTGTTGCTGGGTTTTTCTCCCTCAAGTGGAGGGTTTTCCCAGGGTATCTGCTGTGTCATTGTGTTAATTTTGAATTAATTTTCTCTGTCTCTAATCTGATCATAAAATCAACACAAACACCTACAAATAGTGGCACTCTTTTGTTTGAAATGACACAATTATTTATGAATGAGTGCACACTTAAAATATAAATTGCAACCTTAATCTGGTTGGCCAGCTATGTTTGATGCACCTCTCTTAATAGAAATTGCAGCTGTTGACAAATCATGGTTGGACTTATACATAGATGCACACTTCTATTAAGGTTTTCTGCTTTATTTTCAAAACTTTAATACTCCTTTGTCAAGGGCATGCTTGTGTATGGAGTTTGGAAATTGAAATTGAAATGCTAATTTTGCCTTGTCAAGTGTGCACCTATAGTGCAATTTTGACTTGAAATTGAAGACACCAGCCTTTTTTATATAGGTGTGCCTCTTTCAATGTAAATTTTCTTCAAAATTGTTAATCTCTTTTTCTTCATGAAGATGTGCACTTGATTGTGTAAATCTGATCTTTGAAAAATCAAACACATTTTCCTTTATAAGGTGTGCCCCTAATAGTGTGATTTGACAATTTGATTTTATTGACCTATTTCCTTCAGACAGGTGCACACCCAATAGTGTGATTCAATCCTTGATTTGAATGTTCATTTTTGCAACATAGGTGTGCACCTCACAATATATTTCACTAAGTTACTGGTTCCAGTACGAGATTGGGCACGGGCACGAGATACGGGTATGCCGGTACGGCGATTTTTTTTTCCTTGGGTACAACACATTTGGGTACGACTATATATATATATATACAAAACTATAAATATATTTGATAGTATGAACTGTGATACTTCATCAATCATCAATCATCATTAAATCTAAAATCATTGATCAATGCTAGTGATAAACTATAAATATAAATACCAATTGATAGTTCAAAATTCCAATACATTTGTCATACTCATATATCATATATGTCTCTAGTCATGATTCAAATGAAGATCATTACAATTATTCATCAATCATCAAGAGGATGTAGATCAAATTCATCGATCAGTTAACATATCAAACTTCTTAGCTACCTAGACTGTTTGCATTTTGATTAATCAGTAGAATAACTGAATTTGTTTGCCCCTTTGCAAGTTGACATTCAAAAGTTAGAATATAAAAGTGTCTGGGAGCGCCTAGGCACCCTCGGGTTCCTTGTGGGTCCGCTGGAAACAAACCCACAGGGAACTTGGGGGTGCCTAGGTGCTCCCAGATGTGCCTTGGCAAGAACCAGAACCCAAACGCTCCTGGAACGGGTTCTCTGGGAAAGATAGAAGAACCCGGTAACATAGATATTTCATGAACTTGAAAACTAAACTCATTCTTCCATATCCAGTGCATACTTGATAGTGAAATTGTGATCTAATTCTTTGAAATACCATTTCCTTCACAGAGGTGTGCCCTTAATAATGGGATATCAAACTTTAATTCTTATAATTTTCTTTTCCACTTTTAGGTGCACACATGATCTCCCTCCTTGGCAACTATTTTCGACAAAACCTACCTTTCTTTGCTGTGACAAATGACTTCTATAGCTTCCTTCCATCATTAGTGTAAAGATACATAAAAAGACAACAAAGATGACACTTGCACACAAGACAAAAAACAAGAAAATTTTGAAATTGGCTTAATCTTGGGAAAACAACAATGCTTTTTTAACTGAAACTTGACATGATATGAAAATATGAGTGAGTACAGAAGATAATATTTCCTCTCTATGCAAATTATCCATGTAGACCATGTTACAAGAATCAGACTCGCCTTGGAGTCAGCAAGCTGATTTTTGACTCAGACTTGGACTTGGTGCAAACTTGACAAATTGAAAACCCAAGAAATTCAGAGATTTTAAAGATTTAGAACTTATTTCATGCACCCTTTAATAAATAAACCTTAAAGACACAATAACCTCATCAAATAGAAACTACTTTGATCACATACACAAACATACATTGATCACATAAGTATAAATGCAAATCTTAACTGAAGGAAATAACAGTAGTAACACAATTAGACATATAAATTTTGTCAAATGTATACAATACTCATGGAATATGAAATCCATGGCATCGGCAGTTCAAAACAAATATCAAAACAAAAACTAGAAGTCTATGGCTCAGAGGAGCCTGCATCACTCAACCCTCTTGCGTAGGCATCTAAGATAGGTCCTAGATGATGATGCAGCCATGATCTGTGCTTGTTTCTCACTGATACCCACATCAAAATCCAAGGTGTTTGCTCGTGCTCTATCCTCCTCTGCCATGGCTACTGCCTCTGCCTCTCTGCCTACCTAGTCAACCCAATCAAGGTCCTGATCACTAAAGATAGTATCCTCAACCTCAATGATCCAATTTGATTGTGGATCAACCTTTGCTAGTGTGATGGGTGATAAGTCAGTGCCCAAAATCTGTCTATGGGGAAGGAAAAGGTTGTAATGAACATAAAATAGATCATTCAACCTCTGCATTAACAATCTATTGTGCTTCTTGGAGTGTATGTGTTCAAACATACTCCAATTGCACTCACAACTTGAAGCATTGCATGGTTGAATCAATACTTGAACTGCAATCCTTTGAAGATTTGGTAACTTAGCACCAAATCTTTGCCACCATGCATTTGAGATGAGAAAAAGAAAAAAATCAATCTCATTTCCCGACTTTAAGTTTCAATATTTAATAATAATTGAAAAAAAGGAAAAAATTATAATTTTTAAACTTATGTTATGCCCTTAATTTACTTGGTTGCAACGTCAATCGAGTAGCCTTGCATATATCTCGTGCAAGTCTAAGAATCTCTATCTCGGTGACTGTTTGTGCTCCAACACGAGAATCAGACATGATCCACTCTATGACTGTATAGAGCCTAGTCAAAACCTCCTCATCTGCCTTGAAATCAGTGCAAAATTGGAATGTTGGATTGAGAAAATATGTAGTTGCGTGTAGGGGCTTGTGAAGCTAGAGGTGCCATCGTCTATCAATGATTTCCCAGGGTGATACTTATCATCAACTCCCCCATAAATGGATCTAATGGCCACTTTGGCCCTATCCATGCCCTCATATATGTAGACCATTGTGGGCTTCTCCCCATCAACAACTTGTAGGAGAACTACTAGAGGCTTTGTGAACTACAATTATTGAGAAACATTAGCATAAGAGTCTAAAAGAATGAACAAATAAAATAAAAATATGAATGAAAATATGATGTAGAATTACTTTAGTAATTACATTTACCTTTATGATCTTCGTAGTAGGTACCCAGAACTTTTCTCATCAAAAATCCAATTTGCTACGTCTCCTGCATTGGTCTTAGCATATGATGAGGAAGTCTAGTCCACGCTAACTAACATGCGCCTCAAAGCTCCCTTTGACTGCATTAAGGATTGTAATGTGATGAAATTGGTAGCAAACTGGGTTATTCAAAGGCGAGTCAACTGCTTCTGCCTTGTGAGTTGCCTCATCAGGTTGAGGACCTATGTGTGATTGTATATGAATTTACAAATATTTTTTGCTATCTCCACACATGCTTTGATCCATGCAATCTTGCCAAGATCCTCCAGTATGAGGTCAAGGCAATGAGCAACACAAGGAGTCCAAAATAATGATGGGTGCCTATCTATCAATAGTCTACCTGCAATGACATAATTTGCTACATTATCTATAACTACTTGCACCACATTCTCCACACCCACATCAACCAAAACTCCCTCCAAAGCCTCGCAAGGGAATTCAACTCTGATAGATATTTGATGAACACTGTGCCACTTGAAAAAGAAACAAAATAAATGATTCAATAATGCATAAATTAAAAATCTTGATTCTTAATCATTAAATCAATGCATTTTAAGAAGTAAAATCACTTGAGGAAGAAACAAGAAAGTTGACTAATGTTCTATTTCTTCTATCCGTCCAACCATTAGTCGTGATCAATGATTCAATAAAGCATAAATTAAAAATCTTGATTCTTAATCATTAAATCAATGCATTTTAAGAAGTAAAATCACTTTAGGAAGAAACAAGAAAGTTGAGCAATGTTCTATTTCTACTATCTGTCCAAACATTAGTCATGATGATGCAACCCTTCTTCCTCCATGTGTCTCGCTGCTCCTGTATTGTGGCTTTCACATCAGCCATCTTTTGTGACAAATGGGGCCCTTTATCTCCTCATCATCAGAAGCTTTGAACCCCACCCCACAAATAGTAATGGCATCGACCATGTTTTACCAATAAGGAGACCTATAACAAATAAATTAAATAAAATAAGTATTGTAAAATGAAGAATTTAAATTTGAATTTGACATAGCTCTAAATATAAAAATTCAAGAGACAAAGAATCACTATCAAGCTATACATTTTAAAACAAAACAAAAAAAAAAGAATTACCTAGCTGCGTGGAATTGAATGTCTCAATAGAACCAAAAGTCTCCAATTGCACTTTTGGTTGCATCATGTTTATCTTTGTTCCGACCCATGTTCTCAAGTGACGGTTGGGAACCCGGAGTAGTGCGTGGCAAAATATTTGAATCCAACCTAGATGCATGAACTCTAGGCCCAATGTTAATGTTGCCACTGCCACTACCACTACCACTAGCACTACTAGCACTTGTAGATGGAGGAAATGGAAGAATGGAAGGAAGAAGAGTCTCCAGCTCCACCAATGACTACCATCTCCTGTCTTTGCCTCTTTTTTAGTTCTTTTTGCTGCTCAAAGGTTTCCAATTGAACTTGCACTTCACACATAACCTTAGGAGGCACTTTTGGGCATGGATTAGCATCTCGGCCTTGTATATGTCCAAAATGACATTTCAATCTATTAATGCCTCTTCCAAGCATTGTTGTTGGTCATGTCGCCCAAATTGCAACACTAAAATATAAAAATAACCAAACATTGAAATGCAAATAAATAAAAGAAAATAAAAAAAATAGCAAAATACACATTAGTGTTTTAATGCTATTATACTTTAAGAAGTATTGAAATACAAATAACTAAATAAAATAAATATCAAAAATATAAATATAAAAAATGGCAATCTAAATATTATTATAATTATGATTATCAAAGATAATATTATAATTATAATACAATTATAAATACAAAACAAAGCAAATTGATATTGTTTTGATTATATGGGAAAAACAGGTTTCGAATGGACCCGAAACCATTAACAAGCAGATTTTAACGGGGACCCGAAACCCACACAAAAAGACCAAGCTGCAAAAGCATAGAACAAAGACAACTAGCAGTGAACTAGAGGCAGATTATAAAATAAGCAACATGAATACGCAAATCTGCACCAATATAAAAGGTTTAAACAGGATCCTCAACCCCAAAACAACCAAGTACAATGGGACTTGCAACTAAGAACCACCTGAAATGGCTAGGTAACCATCAGCCTGTAACAGCCAGACTACAACACAACACTTATCAGCACCAACCGGCAACGTACTTCCTGGAATATCCAGATAACCATTAGCCTGTAACAGCCAGACTGCAACACAACACTTATCAACACCAACCAATGAAACCAAACTCCCCACCTCAATAGGAGAGTTAGGATCAGAGTAGAACACCAAGAAACCTCCCAGCCACACCAGCAGGGAAAATGAAGCCTCTTGCAGCACCTCCAAACCTAAAGAGCCGAATGAAACTCCACCTCAAAAGGAGTAGGCTCCCCTCTATAGGAGCAGATGCCATGAAGAACCTTTCCACAATTGCAGCCAAATTGTAACAAAAAACAACTCCACCTCCATAGGAGCGCGCACCACCTCCAAATGTGTTGTAACAGCAAGGAAAGAATCTCCACAAATCCACAGATCCCAACTCTATCTCTAAAAGAGAGGGCTCCACCTTAGTAGGAGTCATCTTCACCTCAATAGAAGACCCAGACTGAAGAAAAGGGAAGAAAGCCAACCAACCAGCAGCACGGATCTCCATGACAACCACAGACAATTTGAGAACATGGCCCAGCAAGAGACGCATAGGGATAAACCCAACCACCCCACAAGGGGGTAAAGAGAACACACGAACAAACAACAAAATATTCACAGAAGTAGGCACAAAATAAACAGAGAACACCTTAGCCACCAGCCAAGAGAGAAGAAACTTATGCGCAACAAAAAACAACAGCTTCCCTACCCACAGAACAGCAGCATCCCTGCCCAAAAAAACAACCAACACCAACAGAGAGACAAAGGGCCTCGAACAGATAAGAGTATCCACACTGCCCAGTAAAACATCAAACACTAAAAAGGATCCAAAGGAACCAACAAGAAGCAAGGACAAGCGAGGAAAGACCCCAAGCGGAGAGAGTGGGTAGTAGGCAAGACAATGAAGAACAAAATCCAACCCTACACGCTAGTTAGGGTCTAAAACATGCCCATAACTAACCACAAGCCACTCCACCAGAGTCAAACCAAAACCTCCACCAACAAGCACCAAGAACAAGGGCAACCAGAAGGCAACACCAAACCAGAAGAAAGCAAAGTGGTCCAAGTAAGGGACGAGGAACCCAAGCAGGGAAGAAATAGGGAGAAGGCCAAACCAGAAAGCACAACCTCACCTCTGACATGTTGGTCAAAGTCCAAAATAAGCCAAAACCCTGAGCCACATCTTGAAAAGGAGTGGAGCCTCACAAGACACACCCACTTCCAACACACAACAACCAGAAACAATTGGTTCCCAGCCAACAACGCACAAACCACAGCCAACCGCAACCCAGCCCCCAACGCCCAAACGAAAGCTAGATGTAGCCCAACTGCCAGAGCCCAACCCACAACATCATTGCCAGGAAGCAGAGCGAGCCAAGAAAGGCAAAAAGAACCCTTCTAGGGAAGAAACAGGGTGAAGGCCAAACGAGAAAGCCCAACCACACCTCTAACACGTTGGTCAGAGTTCAAAAAAATCCATAACCCTGAGCCACATCCTCAAAGGAACCAGAGCCTCATAAGACACACCCTCTCCTAACACATAGCAACCAAAAACAACCGCAGCCCAGTCGCTAGCGCCCAAATCACATCCAGTCGCAGCCCAGACTCCAACGCCCAAACAACATCTAGACGCTGCTCTGTCGCCAATACTTAGCCCTCAACAATAACCTCATCGCTAGGAAGTAGAGTGAGCCAAGTAAGGCAAAAGGAACCCTTGCAGGGAAGAAATAGGGTGAAGGCCAAACGAGAAAGCCCAACCACACCTCTAACACGCCGGTTAGAGTCCAAAATAAGCCATAACTTTGAGCCACATATTGAAAGGAACCGAAGTCTCACAAGACGCACCCTCCCCCAACACACAGCAACCAAAAATGGCCGCATCCTAGCCTCCAGCATCCAAAACACCACCAGCTGCAACCCAACCTCCAGCGCCCAAACATAAGCCAGTTGTTGCCCAGTCGTCAACACCCAACCCTCAGCATCATCCTCATCATTAGGATTTGAGCCATCCTCTCCATTTGCATAAGAGGATTTCAAACTCCACAAACGACTCCTATTCCTGCCTCCTCCTTTGTGAGCCATAGAAGCTTATAATTGTTATTAATTGTATAAAAGCTTATATGAGCAGATTGATATTGTTAACTGAAATCATTATAATAATAAAATAATATTCACAACTAAATCTAAATATGACTATGCTCTAATTAAATAAACAAACAATAATCACAAACAGTTGTATCGGTCCCTAAAGACAGTTGCATCGATTCACAATGTATCAACTTCTAATTACTTCAGCCAACGACCACTAAATGATTATTATTATAAGCCACGATTAAAGGAGCAAAGGGTGCGATAGTTACTAAAGAGCAAGTCCCTTGACAATCGAATGATTGCAACTGTTGACAAGTTAGACTATAAAAAGAAGGTAGTTTAAAACAGATCAGCATCAATTTAGGAAAAAAACATAAGAGATTTGCTGGCAGCAAAGGATTCAGTTTGTATTGTAAGTGATATAGTTGTGATAGAATAATTAAAGTGTAATGTTCCCTTTTTCACGAGCATCAGAGTTGGGGGATTAGCCTATTTCCTGACCCTCGCAGGCTAATGGGGTTGTTCAGAGGGTCCCTCGTAACGGTCACTTGGTCGTCTAATTGCAGTGTTGATCTCCGGAGTATGGTGGTAGGGTGAATTGTTGCATTTGGCATGATACTTGTGCTTAAATTTATGATAACCCACCTTTTATTTCACCATCTTTGGCCTAGAGACCATGTGTCTTTAAAATGAAGGGGTCACTTTATATTTTTCAGTTACTATTCATTCATAAAGTGAAAAATGTTATAACTTAAGTGAATAGTGCTCACTTTAATGAATAGTAATTTCAATGCAAAAATATATAACTTGAAGGGAAAAGTTCGACTCTCTTCATGCATTGAGTTATTTTCTTCATGTGGCTTGGGAGTTTGGCTTTGGAGGAAGAGGGAGGCTAGGGTTTCCTGATTTGTTGCAGTGGGTAAGCCTGGAGGGGGCTTGGTTCTTCGTTTGGAGCTACTTGAGGGTGTGAAACACCACCTTAAGGTTGCTGGTCAGTTTTTGGATGCAAAGTTTGGTGACATTAGGAGCTGTTGGTCAAAGTTTTGAGCTGATTTCTGAGTAGGGTTGGTAGCCATAGACTCCATTTACGTTTACACAGGAGCTGTTCGCTTTTTGAAGAGTTTTTGGACTGAAATTTGCAGCTACAGCCAACCGTCCTTTTTCTCGAGGGTTTTATCAGCAAATAAAAAGAAACGCCTCTTCTAAGAGGCTGCAACTTCACCAAAAGGGGTGCCCTAGATAGATGAAGCTTGCCATACCGGATTTTGACTGGAGAAATTTGTATTTCAGTTGGTGTGAGCAATTTATTGGGGTTTGTTATTGTAGCAAATCACTATTCACAGTGCTGTATGGCTGTAAGTAAAATATGGTATAAGATATATGTAGTTTTAAATCTGCTGTAAGTTATCTGTTGTATGCTTCTTATTATGTAATGAAGGAATCATATTTGGCCACTAAATTGAGTAATGTACTCAAGGTTGTTTCAGTAGTTTAGTTAATTTGAAGTTTCCATTGTATATATATGCTATTGGTACCTATTTAGCGTTATTGGCAAACAAACTCAAAACAAAAGTGAAGAGTAAAAAACTAAAAACAAAATCAGACCTACAAAACTTAGTGAAAACAAATCAGCAGAGTGGTGGAACACTACATAAAGGATATAATGTATTGTCAAATAGGATCAAGGTTTCATGCATATCATTACTCACATTCTATGATAGCATAATCATAATCCTTTATGTATTGCTGATATGATTATTTGCAAGTCTGAATTTGATTAAATTACTATGTGTATATTGGCACCATGATAGAAGAAGGGAGATTACAAAAGGGAACAACAATGGGGCACTCTCCTAGGTATGCCACCTCTATAATGAAGGACCAAGTGTCCTATAATGGAGAACCTATGTGTTCTATAATGGAGGACCTCGCATTCTATAATGGAGGACCTCGCGTCCTATAATGGAGAACCTATGTGTTCTATAATGGAGGATCAAGTGTCCTATAATGGAGGACCAAGTAGTCCCAAGGAGGCCGAAGGGGTACTTTCCTTTGTCTCAAAGGGTGCCTTTGGGCCTAGGTGACTAGAGCCACCAGGACACCCTTTCTAACCTCACTCCCCTATCATGATGTAACAATATAAGGAGATTGCCAAAGGAGTAGAATGAGCGAGCCTCTTCTATCTATGCCAGCCAGGGGGGGACAAGATGAGCCCACAAAGGGCCAAGGGGGTACTTGCCTTTGTCTCAAAAGGTATTGCCCTTGGGCCTAGGAGAGTTGTCTATCAGGACACCTTTCACAATCTCACTCCTCCATCATGTTGAATTGAATCCTCCAAGGATGTTAGAGTACTTTGTGATTGAATCAATGATTGGCCAATAGTTTATTAATACCTAGTTATGGTAGACTACTAACTATTATTGTTGTGATAAATGATTCCATTCTACTAATCAATTTGATTATGGTAAATGGTTCTAATCTATGTGCAAGACTTCAATCAAGGTTCCAATCGGGTGAAAAGTATTCTCTAACTCATTTGTTATTTGGAAATTAAAGATTTAGGGAAAATTTAGGGCATTCCCAATTAGGGAAATTACATTGTTTTGCAATGAAAACATGTTACCTCTCCTTTCTTTTGCTCAAGGGTAATAATGACATGTTTCCAACAAGGGTCCTTTCTAACTAGAGTTTGACACATTGTGATAAAGACAATTTATAAATTTAAACAATGCTGCAATAACACATAAATAGAAAAAATTAACATTCATGGTTTATAGTTAAAACTAATATAAAAAAACCTAGGGTTTGCAACTATAAAACTATTTCTTTTTACAAAAACACCTAGGGTTTGTTCAACAAAATAGTTAAACACACCTAGGGTTTGTTATTTGTTCCACTAAAACAAATACAAAAAAAAAAGAAGAAATGTAGAAGAGAAATGAAATTTTGGCTTTAAAAAACAAGAAAAATCTTCAAAATTCAAACTTACCTCTTAAATATTCCTTGAAATCAATTGTGAGCTCTTTCCAATCCTTTGTAGACTCCTCTAGATGCACCAAAAGTAGCTACAAACCTGCCCAAATGTGATTCAACCACCGATTTTTGCTCAATATCCTTGTTGGTTTTCCTTCGATGCAAATTAATTTTGGCTCAAATCTCTCTTTTTTCCTTTTCTTTGGCTTGAAAATGAAATGAAGTACCTTTGGGTGAAGAAGACAAATATAAAACAATAAAGTTTAAGTGATTGTCATTGTTTATGATTTTTTTTTAATGTTTCCACTTTATGCCTATTGTGGCCGAGTACTAGGCTCAGGACTCACCCAGATCCGAGTCTCCCAGATTCGTTGAGCTTGGCTCACCTTGGGACTTGCAGTGTTAGACGAGTCAAGGCGAGTTTCGTAAAACTGATGTAGGCAATCAATTTCTGGAGCTTGAATCTTCATGTGGTGACCCTTTTGGCTTCCACAACGCACTGCAGTCTCCAGGATATTTCAGTGACTAGTGTTTGTGGCCTGCAGGGAATTCATAGCTTGCCAAATTCTATCTTGGAAAATATGGTGTGGTTCTGATTTGTTCATAGTATTTGGACAATTGACTAAGGAAGGGAGACGATGATTTTCACTCTGCATATTTCTGTTAACAGATTTTAGTGTCAGTTTTTGCTTTTTGTTTCCTTGTCCTAATCAAGTCAGCACACATCCTCATCTTTGTACATATATGGATTCTATATTAGTGAAGAATGTAAACATAACCGTTCTGGCAGCATGTCTTGCATGTGTTCTTGGTTGTTTGTGTGTTTGCCTATTTAGTTTCTGCTATGCATTCTGAACAGGTCATATCAAGATGTGTATACAACACTGATGTGACCATTTTTCTGGCTGGTACACACAATCAATAATTCTACTATAGAAGAAGAAGATTCCTAATATTTCCAGAATCCTTGCAGGCAAGGATTGCTTTTGTCTCATGCCAACAGGAGGTGGGAAGTCATTATGCTACCAAATTCCTGCTATTGCACGGAATGGAGTTGTGCTTGTTGTGTCCCCATTAATAGGTGGGTTTCTTTTCCTTCATTATTTGGGTGTAATTTTATTTGACTCTCATTTTTCTCCAGTTTGTTATCTTTATTACTTCAAATGTCTGACAGTTCTTTCATTTGTTCTACTTTGTTTTGGTTCGCTTGGCCATAGCATTGATGGTAAGAAAGTTGTGAGGGTTTGCATCTCTTTTTTTGTTTTAGTTTTGGAATATTAACTAGTGGAAGATGCTTCAAATACTTGGCCTGAGCTATTATTGTTCATTTTTAAGGAAAACCAAGTTTCATTTTTGAAGTCTCAAGGAATTCCTGCAGAGTATTTATCCTCTACACAAAAAGTGGCTACAAAGGAGAAGGTGATATTTTTTCATAAAAAAGAATTTGTTGTAAGAGGTTGATTTATTTATATTGTAGAAATGTTGGTTTCTTTATTATTTTGATACTGAATGTTATTAGAATTTACAGATCTATGAAGACATTGATTCTGGAAAGCCCATTGTGCGATTGCTCTATGTTACGCCAGAACTAATTGCAACAAATGGATTTATGACAAAGCTAAAGAAACTTCATTCACGAGGCTTGTTGCATCTCATTGCTATAGATGAGGTGTGTATCATAGTCCAATTTTCAAGTTGGATATTTCTTGTCTTATATCTGAAGGCATAATTATAACATTTAGTAAGGTTCTTTATAAGATTTGCTTAATTATTTTCTTTCTGCCTTTTTGTAGGCACATTGTATTTCATCTTGGGGACACGATTTCAGGTCTTTTAGTGGATTACTCACAGCTTATTGAAAGTTCATAATATGCATACATGCACTTCAATCTATTTATTTGGCTATTCTTATACATACACTAATCCTTGCATTTGGTTAAATTCTTTTGATCTCTATACTTGCTCAACATGAAAAATGCATAGGCGTTTTTGTTCGTGTTGTTTCTCTAGAAGCCTTTTTACAATTTTATGCAACTCTTGCCTCTTGAATCAATTTTGAGCTTGATATCTATGAAGAAGAGATTTGTATGACTGATGGTGGAAAATGTTATAACCTAACATTGTTTTCTTTTTGTTGGTTGACTCAGACCCAGTTATCGCAAACTTTCAACCCTGAGAAATTTCCTTCCTGGTGTACCAATATTAGCACTAACAGCCACAGCTGCTAGAAAGTATGTATGATTTTCCTTGGCTTGCTTTCATGTCAAATAAAAATAAGGTGTATATTGTTATAGTGCAAGTCAAAAGGTAGTGATCTTAATTTTTCTCTCATGTTTTTTTGATTGAAGACTACTCAATAATTGGTGAAAATCTCAACATGGTAAAATTGACATGAGCTGAAATTGATGCATCACTTGTTCAATTGCAGCTTCCTCATGCTTGTTCTTTTGATTTCAATTGTGTGGCCTTCATGATCTAACAAAATAGAAGATGACAAGTTTTACAAACTTGCAAAAGAATTTTTTCCATGTTAGTAAAGCATACTTCAGAATTATAATTTTAATTTTTGTGGGCTTGATTAGTGTGTTTCTAAGTCATCACCTGATGACCTCCACGAGTAGTCATTTAGTGGGTCAACTGTTGAATCAGCTACTCTTTTACCAAGAGCATTGCATCACTCTTATAATTTTGTTGCCTTTTGCATCCTCTCCTACCAATATCTTCCAGATCAATTACATATATTTGCGGTATTACCTTCAAAATCTATTTTGTAATATTTTACACGGTATAATTAAATTAGCATCTCTTTTGTACATACTGATATCAGAGTTATACCTTGAATAAATGCTACAACTTTTGCTGGCATGTGTATGTTTCTTTTGAAAATTATCAGACTTTTCAGGCCCTTTGGTTATTTTTTTCCACAAAATCTATCATCTATTCTATACACTTATTATCCCACAATTTTCCAGAATCCATTAAGTGCTTCAATCCCATCACAGAATTCAAAACTCTGTCTGTGTATGCATCTGTTGAGATGTAATTCAAAACTGCATAACTATGTTTATAATATCTGCCCTGAAATATTATTAAAGACTTTGATAATTAATCCCTAGAGGTTTTCAAAAGATTTGATAATGAAGACTTTGATGCCAAATGATGTTAGGAGGCAATGAGGGAAATGGGTGCATAGAACAATGTGCCTACACACTTCCCTATTGACCATGGAGGAAGTTATTGAGGTTGTAATTTAAATTTTACAAATTACTGAATAACTTTATCAACCATAATAAACTTATATTGTATACTTTATTTAATAAAATATTAGTACCAGCTTATATCTCTAAGACCGATATGGTCTGATTAGAAGAGGGGGATGGTCTTATCATAAGAAAGAGGGGATATTGTATTGGTATTCTTGTTTAGATACCCATTGATTATTAGTGATTATTCTGTCACTAAAATGGAGGGGATTGGATCATATGGTTGCTGCTGGTGAAGTATTGATTCAGTGGAGAAGGGATCAAACTGGTGTGGATTGATGCCCTACCACCTTTCTCAACCATAGGCATCCCGTTTGTCCTCCTTATGTCTAAATTCACCTTATGTCTAAACATATTAATATTGCTTTATGTTTGAATATATTAATACCACCTGATGCCTATGTTGTACCTATATGATTTTTTTCTTCGTATTGAGCCATTTTTCTGAGTCAAATCTTTGACATTCATTGTTTTGTAAGCCACAATTGAATCCTTGTCTCACATGGTCATGAATGTTGTTTTTGTTGATTTAAGCCAATGTCTTTGTAGAGCCAACTAAAAGGGATTTCCAATGAATTTGGCGAAGCAACTATTAGAGCTCTGATGAGGGAGGAAAGACAAAAATGGCCTAAGTTAATTTCATAAGGTGCAAAAGGACCCAAAAAGTGTAATGTCCCCGTTTTCCAGCTCGCCTAAATAATATTAATGTATTTAATTATTATTTTATTTTGGGGTTTGTATTTTGGAGGAGCTCTTTGGGGTTCAAACCCCTAGGTGAGAATTTCCTATGGGTTCTAGTTTCGGTGGTGAAAGATTCCTCCCTGGCTAGCATTGGCGGATTCATCCAAGATTTGCACTTGCACAATAAGGCAAATTTATGTGTCTCTGTTGGAGATAAATTTGAAGATTAACGATTGAAATCAGCTTGTCTAAGAAGCATGAGTTTTGAAGAAACCTATCGCTGGAAATTGATGTGAATGATTTCTACACTACTAGTAGAAATTGTGTAGGGGTTTTTAACAGATTTGATGAGCACACGGTTATATTGAGAGAGGGGGGGGGTGTTGAACCAGTATAACAACAATCTTTAGTTTTTCAAACTTAATACCATATTTAAAACTTGATGAATATCAATAACATCATTTCCTCAACATCAATAATCATGCATGTAAGAAGAACACAATAACACGAGATATTTACATGGAAACCCTTATGGGAGAAAGCCACGACAAAATATTGCTTATATAAACTCTTCTTACAACTTTGTAGGCACCAACTTACAAGAGGCACCAATCCCCTCAATTTGTAGGCACCAACCTACCAGAGGCACCAACCCTATAGGCAATTCAAACTCGGATCTATGAAATGCTAAAGCCTGATTTTACTAGGAAATGGCCACTCAGAAAATAAATTCGAATTATACTGAAAACATAATTAACTCCCAGAATGCACAAATCACAATTTCACCAGTTTATGTGAGACAATGAATGAGCCCGAACTGAATTAATTGAAATTTCATAACAATTGATTCAAGTTACAATGCGAACCGATGCTGGGTAATAATGCAGAGTTTAGTAATCGGATATGTAGCAACCCAGGTTCGATAGTTTCCAGACCAAGTGCTGTTTTGCAGATTCTACGAATACTGCGATCACCTTCAAATGATTGGTGATGCTCCACCCAGAGGTGGTGTCACATCACATAGACTACTTGCGAACGCAATGACTGGAGGCTTGTTGGGCTTCGATCTTCAGTTCCACTTTATTGTAATCGCATTCCACTTCAAGTCGACCTTTCTCCATGGGTGATCTCAGATGGTAATGACGGCTGGATGCTCAATGAACGCCTTCAATCATCAGGCTCGGCCGAAACGGCCAGAGCCGTCGATGCACGATTTGGCGCTATTCGCCGATATGCTTAAGCCAGCTCAATCTCGTGTTGTTCGATGGATATCGCACTATACTCCTATTAGCATGAATGATTGGAATGAGTGTATGGGAAAATACATAAACAACAGCCACAAATTAAGCTTGGGTAGAGTCTACGCACTACCTGAGAGCTCCGATTGAGTAGCTACTCTCTCAATTTGCCAAGCCGGAAGACATTCCTAGAATTCGTGATGATCTCAAAAGAGAAACTAGACCTTCTATTTATACTTAATCTACTCGCCAACTTGAAGAAGTCAGCCAGACATAAAACAACGAAAAGAAATTAAATGTAAATACATAATGTAGCCTCAAAGAGTCGACCTAGCACAATAAATGGAATGTGTTTGCTTAGTGTTGAAAAACACTATTTCAAATTCTCCCGCCCAAATCATTTGAAAATTTCGGGAACATCACAGTCCCCACCCTCAGATTGTTACTTGTCCTCAAGCAACCTAAGGTTAGGATGTTGGAAGATCTCCACCCCTTCCCAAGTAGCATCTTCAACAGGTAGGTTCTTCCATTTGACTAGGTATTCCGGAATAACCTTGTTTCTCAACTGTTTCTCTCTTACGTCCAACACCGTTTTAGGCTCGAGAATCAACTTTCCACTTTCCTTCGTCATTGAGTGGCGGCAACTCCAACTATGGTGTAATCTGCTGGCCTAAGGCCTTCTTCAAGCATGAAATGTGGAAGATGTTATGTATTCTGCTCCCTGGTGGCAGTTCCAATTCATATGCAACCTCTCCAATTTTCCTTGTGATCTTGAATGGCCCATAGAACCTTGGCCTCAGCTTTTTTGCTCCATTTCCCTTGAGAGAAGATTGTCGGTGTGGTTGCAACCTCAAGTACACCATGTCGTTGACTTCGAAAACCCTTTCAGTCCTTTGCTGATCAGCATATAACTTCTGCTGATTTTGGGCACATTGAAGATTCTCCTTCAAGGCGTTCATGATGTCCACGTTCTGTTAAACCATGTCTTTGGCACTCGCGACTCTACTATTCGAAAGGATCAAATCTATGAAGGGTGTGGCCTCCTACCCATAGAGCGCCTTGAATGGTGACATCCCAATAGACATGTAATGCGTTGTGTTGTAGCGAAATTCCCCAAGATGTAGCCACTTCACCCAAGCTGATTGCTGCCCTGTAACGTAGTTCCTCAAATATCCTTCAATCCATTTGTTTACTATCTTCGTTTTCCCATTTGTTTGAGGGTGTTAACTTGTACGAGGAGTCAATTCGGTGCGAGCCAAATGAAAGAGTTCTTGCCAAAACAAGCTGATAAACCTGCTGTCCCTATCGCTCACAATATTTCTTGGCAAGCCATGTAGTCTAAAAACTTCTTTGAAAAACAATTTTGCAACTTGTGGTGCCTTAAATTCTGAACTAATGGCAAAGAAATGAGCCTACTTAGTGAGCCTATCCACCACAACATAAATGCAATCTCTACCTTGCACTCTTGGCAGCCCCGTGATGAACTCCATTGAGATGCTTTCCCATTTTTGACTAGGAATGGGTAAGGGCTGCAACAAGCCAGCTAGTAACACGTGCTCCGTTTTATTTTGTTGACACTCCAAGCATTCTCTTACATGCTGCAATATGTCGCTTTTCAATCCCTTCCACGCAAAACGTTCCCTCACTTGTTTGTATGTCTTATAGAATCCTGGATGACCAGTAAGAGGAGTATCGTGGCAAGCTTTAATGATCTTGTTCTTGACCCTGGAGTGAGGTACAAGGTAGACCCGATCTTTGTAGAGAATGATCTCCTCAACCTCCTGTTGTGATGTTTATCACACATCGCCCCATTGCAAATGGGGACCCCCCCTAATTTTGGCTTTGCTTTTCGCTTGTTTTGTCGTTGTCTCTCTTTTCTACTATCTGTCTTTTCGGGATTGAGCCCGTCACTGAGTTTAAACGTGAGTTTGGCCAAGTCTGAAATTAGGGTTTCATCTTTCCTGGTCAGTCCGAGGTCAAGCGAGGTGAATAACATGAAATTTGAGACTAACATTGTTGTTAGTGTGCTTCCAGCAGGCTCCCAGCAGACTTTCATCAGATTCTGAGATACTTACTATTTTTAGTAAGTGTGCAATTAAAGGCAATTTACCAGCATTTTCAAGATTCCAACAGTCACACAGCAGTCAGAGTACATCAAGCTACTCGCATGCAAAATTTGAGCGAAAACAGACAACTTACTATTTTTAGCAGTCCGGCTTCCGGCACAAATTTCAGGGCGCTTCCAGCAGGCTCCTAGCGGACTTTCATCAGATTCTGAGATACTTACTATTTTTAGTAAGTGTGCAATTAAAGGCAATTTACCAGCATTTTCGAGATTCCGACAGTCACACAGCAGTCAGAGTACATCAGGCTACTCGCATGCAAAATTTGAGCGAAAACAGACAACTTTCTATTTTTAGCAGTCTAGCTTCCGGGACAAATTTCAGGGTTCAGATGCAGAGTTTTTCTTTGCATGTTGGCATATTCCTTCTGGGTTTTTCGAGACTCCTTCGCGAATGATATAACATGCAAGATTCGATCTATTAACCCTTCGGACAAAATTCGGGTTATTTTAGGGTTTACGTCGGTTTCTTTTGCATGCCTGATGATTCCCTCGATGGTTTTTCGAGCTTCACATGTGGTATGACATGCAAATGAAGATAATCAATACCAAGAAGGAACTTGCTACTTCAGTTGTGTGGCCCCGGCAAAATGGGCCTCCCAAAGAGTTCGTAATCAATGAAATGATCGCTGCTACTTAAACGGCGAGAAACAGATCATTTGATGCGCATGCGCATAAATTAGGGTTTCCAACTTCGGGACCCAAAAGAGGCTTAAAAAGTCAGAATTTTCGAAAACCAAAGGTAAACCAATCACATCGTGATCATTCAAAGCATTCCGCCGGGTGAAATTTCAAGTCAAACGGAGCACTTACTATTTATAGTAAGTCAGATTGGAAACTGGCTAAAAATAGTAAATCAACTGCATGCGTTGGTGTCGACAGTAAGGTCACGTGGTGAGGAGCGCCTCATTCAAATTTCAAGTTAATCGGAGCAGTGGAACTATCATAAACAAGCAGTTACTATTTATAGTAAATCACCACCAAAAATGGGCTAAAAATAGCAGGTCAGCTAAAAATGGTAGTGTCAACAAGTTGATGAGGTTATAAGGATGCAGTGTGCGAAATTTCAAGTCGTTCCGAGCTTCAGAAGTGCAAAATTCAGAGAGCTTACTATAAATAGCAGGGTGTGGAAACTGGCGAAAACGAAGAAAAAGTTCTAAGTCTGGAAGTTCATCCAGCAGGCCTAGCAAAGTGCGCCCAGTTGATGAGAAGGCATGAAAATTTCTAAGAGTGTTGAGCTCGTCCAGTACACAGGCCAAAATGCGCCCAAAGCACAACTGGTCAAAGAAAAGTCAAAGAATTTTATCCTGTAGACATGGAGAAATGCGCCCACCCTCAAAGAGAAAATTTAAAAAATTTCTAAGTCTCATCCTCTTGCCACCTCAAAATGCGCCCAAGGGAGGTTGATAGCATGAAAAAAGTTCTAAGTATAAACTTTATCCTCCTCCACTAGTAAAATGCGCCCACTCACAAGAAAGTCAAGGGAAAGTCAAAGTGTCTCATCCTTCAGCATAGGCTAAATGCGCCCACATGCTAGCAAAAAGCATAAGAAAAAAATTCTAAAGCATCTCGTCCTTCACACATGGTGAAATGCGCCCTCAAGGCAAAGATGTTCAAGCTAGCAGCATTCAAGAAAAATTCTAAGTATGAGAAAATATCCTCCTCCACTAGTAAAATGCGCCCAAAGCTGGGGGGTCAAAGATTTCCATCCTCCTTGCATGCTCAAATGCGCCCAAATCATGCCATGTGAGGACAAAAATAAGAAGCTGAAAAGTCACTAGCTAGGGCGTTGTAAATGCTTCAGCCTTCACACATGAGAAATGCGCCCAAGTTGTGGTCAACAAGTCAAAGCAAATGAAGAAGTTTCTAAGTTAGAAACTCATCCTTCACATGTGTTCAAATGCGCCCATCCCTCTCACCCCCTCAAATGCGCCAAGATGAAGAAAAAGTCAAAGGAGGCGTTGAAATAAGCTTGTCCTCTTGCTACCCCTATATGCGCCATGCAAAGATAAAGTGTTGAGGGTTAAGTGAAGTAATATCCTAGGCGTTGGATTTTTTTATGAAAACATCTTTCAAATGTGAATTGCGCCAAGGGTGATGGGAGTTATAAGGTGTTAGAAAAAGTTCCAAGACGTGTGAAAGATGAAACAAAATGCTAGGCGCTTTTATTTTATTTTATTTTTCTCCAAGTGTTACTTGCGCCTGAGGTGATATGTGTTAAAGGTGTTGAAAATGATTGCTTGGGCGTTGGAAATTTTATAAAATACAAAAGATGAATAATGCATGCCTAGGCGTTGGAAGTTGCCAGGTGAAAAATAAAATATGTTGTGCTTGCGAGGAAAATTTTCCAAGTGAAGCAAAATAAAATTTTCTCCACCACAGGCAGAGTGATTGAGGAGTGAATAAAATTTTCTAAGGGAAAATTTTCAAAGTGATCAAAAATTTTTTTCTAAGGCACAAAATATTTTCTTCCTCTAGAAAATACGCCTAAGTCTGGAGGCGATGGAATTTTCCTGAAGCATGAGCAGAGTTGCCAGAGATGAAGTCAGTGAGTGCTAGCTGCACGGGTTGATAAAATTTTCCAAGTCAGAGCAAAATTCTCAGAGGGGATTGAAGAACGAGAATAAATTTGATGAAAGAATATTTTCTAAGGTTCAAAATTCAAGAAAATTAAATGAACCCGTTCGTTGGGCACCCATGAATTCGACGCGTTCTGGAGAAAATTTTCTTCTGGGTATCGAAGATTGCCGATGAGGAATTGATTTTAAGGTCTTCCACAGTTTGTCGAGGATTCTGGGATGAAGATTTCAAGTGGGCACCAGGTTGATGAATTTCCTAAGGGAAATTTGAAAATTTTCTAAGGCAAAAATGAAGAAAATGTGTTTCTCAAGCAGAAATTCTCCTTGACAATGAATTTGAAAGAAACTACCAGGATGAATTTGCTCAAATTCTTCGTGAAGATAGTTTTGAGCCGTAATGAATAAAATCGTTGTCGAATTTTAGCAGTGAAATGAATTTCTAAAGATGATACTTCCACTTCCTTGAGGAAGATGGGTTGAAAATTTGATATATGCGGAGGAATCACGATGGAGGTGGAAGTATTAACTGAGGTTTATGAACGCTTACGCTGGAGCATGAAAAATCTTGAAGTAAGTTGAATTTATATTATGAAATGTCTCCGACACCCTTCTCTTTGTTTTGCAAAGAGGAATCGTCGAGGCTGTGAGCACGGCTGTCCGAAGTGGTGAAGCACTCCATGATATTACAACCTTCGGAGGAAGATAAAGTTACGAGTTTCAATCTCGAAGGAAGAAGAAGTTGCAAGAAATTGGCTAAGTGTTAGCTCAAGTGACAAAGAAGTTAAAGAAGAAAAGTCGAGAAGAAGATCAAGAACAGTGTGAACGCGTCTACAAACGGAATCTTCTAGAAGGATGATGGTGGACATTATGGCGCATTTATTACCCCTCTCCTTTGTGGCGGTTTTTAGGGAAAATCTTGTTTAGGGCTGAGGTGGCACGATTCTAGCCACTCTATTGATTGTAACCCTAGCCGTCTTTTGGGACTTGGCTAGCTATAAAAGGGGGAGTCCCCCTCATTTGTAACTCAGTAGACAGTAGACAGTAGACAGTAGACAGTAGAGAAGATTAGAGTAGAAGTCGGAGTAGAGAGACGACTAGGTGATAGCTTAGGAGTAACTTAGTATAGATTGATAGTGTAGTTTGAAGAAGAGGGAAAGTTTTCCCTTTGAAAACTTTGTAAGAAATTGTTGTGAACACTCTCTCAATAAAAGAGTTTTTCATTGATGGTGAATTTCATCTTTGTTGTGAGTAGCTAGCAAGGTTTCTTCGTCTTTCGATTCAAATGGTAGCGTAAAATAGTTCAAAGTAGTATAATTTTCATTCCATGCAAATAGATGTTAACCCGGAATGGTGCTGACTAAGCAACTTATCTATCCAAGGCTCACTAGTGTGTTACTGGCTGGTGAATGCTTTGTGTGGTCAACCGAAACGTTGTGGGCCTAACTTCAATCACAATTTGAATGATGGTATACAAGCAGGATGGTATCTTCATGCCGCGGTGGTTTGAACATCTTGGGTCATCTCCTTTGAAGATTGCAAAATCGGGCTTCGTCATGTCCAGTTTGCTAAAGGAGCTCTGTTGAAGTTTATTAAAAGTTGGAGTCTTATATCCCAATGCCTAGAATAGATTTAGACTTTCTAAACGCAAATCTCCATTTCAATCCAGTACTTTTCTTGGTTAGACAATAGGAACTCCGACTTCATAGATAAATCGTCGGAGCATTTAAATTCTTCACGTCAACAATTCAAGTCCCTGAAATACTCAAAGAACTACATCGAAATAAACTGGAAATTTATTCAGACTAAAGAACTCCGGAGTTGAACGCATGAACTTTCTCTTTTCGTAATCTTAGCATGCGGAATACTTTTGATCAAGAGATAGGGAAGCCATTGGCTTAATTTTGCCTCGCTAGAAAGTGTCACGAAACACATCAACACCACCAGACCTGTCATCAACTACCTTTCCCTCCAAAATGTCATTAGCAAATGAATCCTTAGCATATTCAGCTATAATATCAATCCTCCAATCAGCTGATATATCAGTCATAGCACAAAAATAAGGCTTTCTAGAAAGAGTATTAGCTACCACATTATTCTTGCCCTTCACATATTCAATATCAAAATCATAAGCTTGAAGTTTGCTTACCCATTTCTGTTGTCTATCATTCAAGTCTCGCTGATTGAGGAAATACTTCAAGCTGTTATGATCTGTCTTTACCACAAATTTTCCGCTAACCAAGTATTGTCTGAATTTAGCAAGAGCATGCATAATAGCCAACATCTCCTTGTCATAAATAGAGAAAGCCCTTTCAGGTTTGGTGAGCTTTCTACTTTCATAGGCAATAGGATGTCTATTTTGCATTAAAACAGCTCCAATACCTTCGCCTGAAGCATCACACTCAAGCACAAAGGGAGATGAAAAATCAGGAATAGCCAAAACTGGACACGAACTCATTACCTCCTTGAGTTTGTCAAATGCCTGTTGGGTTGTGGGGCTCCATGAGAAGGCTCCTTTCTTTGTCTAGTTGGTCAATGGTGTTGCAAGCTGAGAAAAACCCTTCACAAATCTTTTGTAGTAGCTACATAGACCCACAAATCCCTTCAACTGTGTCAAATTCTTGGGGGTGGCCCACTCTTGTATTGCCTTGATCTTTTCTTCATCCACACTAACTCCTTGGGCGCTAATCTTGTGGCCCAAATATAGGATCTCTGTCATCCCAAATTCACATTTCGACATCTTGGCATAGAATGAATTCCTCTCAAGAATGTCAAGCACCTCCTGTATATGCTTCAAGTGTTCTTCCCATGTCCTACTATAAATCAAGATGTCATTAAAGAAAACCAGTACAAATTTCCTTAACTGAAGAATGAATACCTGATTCATGCAGGATTGGAAGGTAGCGGGGGCATTGGTTAGCCCAAACGGCATCACTAAGAATTCATAATGCCCATAGTGGCACCTGAAAGCTGTCTTTTGAATATCCTCGTCTCTAACTCTAATATGAAGGTAGCCTGACCGTAAATCAATCTTGGAGAAGCATATTGCCCCATGTAGTTCATCTATTAATTCATTGATCCTGGGAATAGGATAGTGGTTCTTGATTGTCTTCTTATTGAGGGCTCGGTAATCAATACACATCCTAAGGGTCCCATCCTTCTTTTTTACCAACACCACTGATAATGCAAAGGGACTTGAGCTTGGGCGTATAAACCCCATATCCAATAGCTCCTTGATTGCCTTCTCAATTTCTTATTTTTAAATCTGTGGATGGCGATAAGGAGTGGTGATCACTGGTTTGGCCCCCTCTTCTAGTTCCATCACATGCTGAAACCCCCTATCAAGTGGCAATCCTGCTGGTATCTCTTTGAACACTTTACATTTTTTATCCAGGATGGCCTGTATGTCACTTGGGAAAGCTCTTTCCTCCTTTGGGGTGCTTGTGTTTGTAATCAAGCACTCTGCTGCCTATGCCACTTGATCTCTAAGGAAAGACCGCTCCATTCTTTTGGCCGAAACTACCATAGGCCTATTCCTAGAGAGGCCCTTGAGCACAACCTCCTTGCCCTCATGCTTGAATCTCAGCTCCATGGTTTGGTAGTTGCTAGTGTATTCTCCTAGTGAATGAAGCCACTGCACTCCTAGTACCATGTCTGTGTCACTGACATCAACAACATAGAAATCCTCCTTCATCTTGTGTCCTAATATCAACTCCATTTGTTGAATTCGTTTTGTGCAAGGAAGGACATTACCTCCAGCTGCCAGGACATCAAACCCTTCGAAGTCTTCTATTGCCAATCGCAATTTAGCCACTGTT